>JAHWFO010066979.1:201509-233680 GCA_023313115.1 Rhysida immarginata | reverse complement strand
CTGTATCAAAAGGAGAGGGACATCATTCAACCTTCAACATTACAACCGTAAGTCCTATTGAAAATTTACCCCCCATCTGACATTTCATCCTCATCCTCATCATCATGGAGATAAACGCATCTGTTAAATTTACGCAATACTTTTCGGCTCTTGTCGCCGGTAGCTGTGGAAGGTTAAGTCAACTTTAGTGGCACAAATGTTAAAGTATAGATATGAAGTGATGGATCCACCACCGACAGAAATAATTTATGGCAATAGAGCGTTAATACCACCAGTTGTTAAAAATCTGAACCACGCAAACCTTACATTTCATGCAGGACTCCCCGATGAAAAGTTGATACAAGAGATTATTCCCGAAAGGTCTTTATTGATTTTAGACAATTTATTAAACGTGGTGAAAAATAACGAAATTTTTGAAAAACTCTACATGCATTACAGTCATCATCTCAATTTCTCCATGTTACTAACAACGCAAAACCTCTTTGCCCATTCGAAAATCATCCAAATAATAAGCTTAAACACACACTTCATTTTTCTGCGAAAGTCACCGAGAGACGTAGGTCAGATTTGTATACTGGTCTTCCAAACAGGTTACGGACGTTTATTCATCAAAGCCTTTAAAGATGCGATGCAGGAACAATATAGTTAATTGCTACTCAATTTAACTCAGAGCTGTCCTGATGTTCTGAGATTGCGTAGTAAGATTTTTTCCCAAGAAAGATTAATTTTTTTTAAAATGAGAACCCATCGAGCGGTTACAATGATGATACCCCTGGTCATAAAACATCATCATTTTCTAGGTGATTTGAATCACTCAGGACCCCGTCATAGGAAAGTGCTACTGCAAGATGCCTCGCTTAATCAGATAAAGATACTGTGTGAGATCTGTCACGATATTCTACATCATAAAGCACCTTGGACACCTCGCATTGGGCAGCATTTGAGGAAAATAAAAGGTTTAGCTCAAAAAAAATTCATTAAGAGCCATGAAAGCTTATGGTAACAAATTATTGTGAAAAAATTTCAATTAGTAATACTGTCTTTAAAAATTTATTTTTTTAAACTGTAAAAAATTTGAATAAAATGCAATTAAATGCGTGAAATATCTGTTGTTGTGCAATTTATTTGATGTTAAAAAAAACCAGACACACACAAACTCATTTTGAATTCAAAAATATTATTTTTCAACAAATGAAAACCAAAATTAATTAAAACAAAAAAATTGTAATTATTAAATAGAATATTTTGAAGATCGACAACATTGATTCCATTTGAACTTTTGACATGTCTTAAATGAAGTTTTGTTAGTAAACTCAGCTTGAACGAATTCGCATTTGCACTTTTGACATGTCTTAAATGAAGTGTTGTTAGTAAACTCAGCTTGAACGAATTCGCATTTTACGAGTAGACCGTTTAGGATCAGTTAATTTCTATAAGAGTTGTTCACGATATCCTCCGTAGAATGGCCTCAGTAATGTAAACAGTGATGACAGCATGTGTCAGAAGTCTGATGTTGTACTATTCTCGTGTTGTAGATCCATTTTCAGAGTGTGTAGCCATGATCGGGTGGAACTGTTCTTGGAGAAACATTCCACGAGAATCAAAGATACACTGCTCAAAACAATTAAAGGAACACTTGTAGAATCCCCTACAGAGGACTTTTTAGCAATTTCATCTTCTGCAACATGAAACCTACTATCTCTCTCATAGGAAATGGTTGAAACCAACACATTTTGCTGCCAGATGTTCTGAGAAATTCGCATAGCAATATAACCCCCCCAGTAAACAAAGTGGTTACATGCCAGTACACTAGAAGGTGCAGGCATTCCTGGAACGTTGTTGTTAGTGCTCTGACATGCCACGAAGGCATCTTGAAGCAGTAGAAGCTGCGAGAGCCGTAACATTGCTCCAAACGAGTCAATCATTTGCTCAATATGTCCTCTTCCGTCATTTTCCGTCTGTGGAAACGATTCCAGGCGACTGGCCAGTACACACGAATAGCTGGGCAAGGTCGCCGACGCTCAACAAATGCCAATCAAGATCGTTATGTGCGGACTTGTGCCCTGCGCCGAAGAACCTCAATGGCCAGAGACCTGAGTAATGACCTGCAGATGTCCACTGGGTAGCTGTTTCAGATCAAACAATCAAGAACAGATTAAGTTAAGTTGGCTTGAGAGCCAGACGACCAAATCGAGTGCCTAGGCTAACCTGCCAGCTCATACAGGCGCGACTAGAGTTTCCACATCAATGTCACCTGGCAGCTTCGCCACTGGCGTTCTGTTCTCTTCACAGACAGGTCAAGATTCCGCCTAACCCGCTGTGAGGACCGTCTGCGTGTCTGGAGACGACATGGTGAGCGAAACACTGACGCAACAGTTTGCGAGACTGACCGAATGGGATGTTGTTCCATTATGGTTTGGGCTGGCATCTCAATAGACCATCTTGTGATCGTCTGAGGGCGAATGACCATTGACGTTTACATTCTTGACATTCTGGAAGAACATGTGATTGTTGCTGGTGATTGTTGCATAGGGCCTGGATTCCTTCTGATGCAGGATAATTCTCGTCCACACACTGCAGCTGTCACTCAAGACTTCCTTAGGATGCTTGGCATGAGGTGGCCTGCAATGAGTCCTGACTTAAATCCCCTTGAACATCTTTGGGACATGCTTGACAGGCAAATTCGACACCGCCCTTCAGCTCCAGAAACACTGTAACAGCTCGTCTAGGCACTTACTGAAGAATGGGACCGGCTTCCCCAAGATCACATCCGTCCTCTGATACAGAGCATGCCTCGAAGGTGCAGAGGAGTCATGCGCTTCTCCCTTGACCTCTCTATCATATGCCCAGTTGACTGGCAAAAATTTCTCTGTCTGTAAAAGAAAGAACGAGTATTAATCAGAGAAACTCTGCAACTAAAACATAAAAAGCTATATGGGCATTGGAAACATGTGAACAATGGGAGTTTCGAATAGAGCAAGAGGGTGTATAAGTTTCTACGTGAAGGGCCGGAAAAACTTGAGTCTAACGTATCCAGTGATGCTCCGCGGTGGTGAGGCAAGTCAAGAAGAGTTTAAATAATGTCCCAGTACATCAACTGGAATTTCTGTTTTTCAAAGTTTTCGTAGAATGGATAGTATCTTCGCTTTTTGTTGTATTGATTGCGTTATTATTTAAACAATTTCGAGTTATAATTTAATTTTTTGAGATTTTTCTGCTTACCTACAAGTATAATTATTTCATTATGAATTTTTACTGTCTTAATTCTAAGCGTTTTCATGTGTTTATTTTTAAAATATTGCAAAATTTAATCATATAAGCAATCCGAGGCACGCCGGGGATATCACCTAGCTTATTTGGTAGCACATCAGATCAAAACATTTCATAAAAATATATTTTGACTATATTCTGTGGGAATGTGTATATTTTGGAAACTAAGATGTTGGTAATGCGATGATTGAACATTCGTTTCTAAGAATCATTAATAATTAGTAAAAAATAATGATGCAGTGACAGAACATCAATACGGCAGCATCTATTGATGAGGCAAAGGAGTCATGCGTGTCTCCCTTAAGATCACTATCAAACGTCCAGACGACTGGCAAAAATTTATGTGCCTGAAAATGGAAAGACAAAGAACGAGTGTAGTTCAGAGAAACTCTACAACTAAAACAGAAAAAGCTCTAGTGGCATTTGAAACATCTGAGCAAAGGGAGTTTCGAATAGAGGAAGAGATTCTACGTCAAGAACAAGAAAAATTTGAGTCTAAATTATCTGGATAGTCCCTTTGCTCTGTGTTGTATTGATTGAATTAATTTTTAACAAATTGAGAGTTATAATTTAATTTTTTGAGATTGTTCTGTTTACCTACACGTGTACAACCCTAGCGTCAATGACCTTCGGACACCTACAGAATTTTGGATAAGTACAACGAAACTAATTGTAAACAAATGAAATCTTCTTTATTGAGTGCACAGAGCTTTAGTAGAACTGTGATATAGCATTTTAACATAAAAAAACGAGAAAATTAAATAAGCGACTTTTTGTAATGTTCCGTTTACAACACGTTGCAATGAACTTCGTACACCGTACCGTTTATTGCACATTACCACTGAGTGGCGTCACCTTTACAAAGAATGACGCTCTGAAGTCGTTGACGCATGCTGGGCACTAACTTCTGCGTTGTTTCTACTGGAATTTTGTCCCACTCTTCGGAAATACATGCCCGCAACTGCTGCAGTGTTCGAGGCTTCCGCTGTCTGACTTTTCGCTTTAAAATGCGCCATACATTTTCAATGGGTGACAGATCTGGGCTGCAGGCCGGCCAGTCAAGCACCTTAAAACGCTGCTGTTGTAGCCAAGCCTTGGTGTTCCGAGCAGCATGAGGCTTCGCGTTGTCCTGCTGAAAGATGCTTGGTCTTCTATTGACCAATTTTTGGCGGGATGGACACAGATGATGTTGAAGAATGTTTATATAGGCAGCAGAGTTAATAGTGCCCTCGCAAAAGTGAAGCGATCCTGTCCGGGCTGCACTCATGTAGCCCCACACCATCAGCGACGCAGGCTCCTGAACTTTACTCTGGTAACAGTCGGAATGATTATTTTCGTGCTTGGTCCTTAGAACCTTGCGACCGTTGTTGCCATACGTCACTGCAAAGGTGGACTCGTCGGACCACAGAACACTATTCCACTGAGCAAAGGTCCACTTTAGATGGGTTCTGGCCCATGCTACCCGGCGATGCTTAGCTACAGTGCTCATAAATGGCTTCCTCTTTGTAGCGTATAAGTAATAGTTGCATCTTCTGATGTAACTTGCGGACTGTGATGAAAATATTCTCGAGCCCAAACAGTCATTTCACTTATGGGAGCATGCCTGTTTTTCACAATGTAACGTCGAAATACTCGTAGGTCCCTAACATTCAATAATCGCTGCTTGCCTGGTGCAGTCCCTGGTTCTGTTTTCCCAATTTCTCTGAAACGCTTGATGACCCCATTAACAGTAGAGAGTGGAACTGATAATTCATGGGCAATAGCTCGCTGGGATTTGTTATTCTGGAACTGCTGTATAATTTTTTGCCATGTACACGTTTCTACTGGCTTACCACGTCCCATGGTTCAAAACAACACGACTACTGTGCTCTGTCGCATGGACGGTGCTTTTAAAGCCTGATGCAAAGCATTCTGGGCGTTTCTACAGCCTTCAGGAAAGTTCTATATACTGGAAACCCCTTGTGTACGAAGTTCTTTAAAACCTGTTGACAACGCAATTTTACATAAATTTGAATAAATTATTTCACACTATTAAATCGATTATAAATCGATGCTGATTTTGTTACATATACTCAGTAAATCTATTTTCATTAGCCTGCAATCCTCTGTATGCACTTTTCACTGTGTTTTTAGCCAAATTACTTGGTGTCCGAAGTTTATTGACACTAGGTTTGTAATTATCCTGTGCAATGCCGGGTACCTCTTCTACTTAATAATAAGTACTGTTGAACCAACTTTGCCTTACATTGTTGGTCATGAGAATTTTCTCATTAATATGCCTTGCCATAACCATGAATATCGATTTTTTTTTATCAATAATTATTATTTTTTCGAAATCTGAGATAGACAGTGACCTTCCTCATGGTCTGGAGGTCAAGTATGGAAAATTTCATCAAGATCAAAATAAAGCTGTAAACTTGTATAAGAAACAAACAAACCCACAAACGCAAAAATAACCCACACACAAACATCCCTTGTTATATATGTAGATAGACTAGCAGAGGTACCCGGCGTTGCCCAGGATAATTACACTTGTAGGTAAAGAGAACAATCTCAAAAAATTAAATTATAACTCCCAATTGGTTAAATAATAACTCAATCAATACAACACAGAGCAAAAGAATTATCCATTCTACTAATAATACGAAAAACAGGAAGTCTAGGTGGTATACCTGGACTTTATCTAAACTCTTCTTGACTTGCCTCACCACTCAGGAGCATCACCAGTTACTTTAGACTCAAGTTTTTCTTGTCTTGATATAGAAGCTCTTATACCCTATTGCTTTTTTCAAAACTCCCGTTGCTCAGATGTTTCAAACACCCGTATAGCTTTTTCTGTTTTAATTGCAAGTTTCTCTGACCAATATTCTTTCTTTCTCTTTCCTTTCCAGACACAAATTTTTGCCAGTCTTCTGGACGTTTGATAGGGAGCTCAAGAACAGAATCTGCCTTATTAACGTTCTGTCACTGCAGCATTAATAAAAATTCTTCGAAACGAACGTTCAGTCATCGCATTATCAGTATCTCAGTTTCCAAAATATACACTTTCCCACGGAATATAGTGAAATGTATTTTTTAGGAAATGGTTGGACCTGCTGTGTTACCAAATAAGCTATGTGATAACACCGGCGTGGCTCGGACTTTTTTTCTGGAATAAATTTTGAAATACCTAAAAGATAAACACATGAAAACGCTTAGAATTAATAGAGTAAAAATTCTTAATGAAAATTTGGAATTAAATTTTTTAAAGGCTCACGATGTATGGATCTCTCCAAGGATGCCACTGCTAGTCTAACTATATTCTTACTCACGTAATCGTAATTTAGATGTACACTTGAAGTTGTTGCAATTACCTGTCTTCTGTCGATGTCTTGAATCAAAACTTGGCCATTCATCTCTTTGTGTAGTCTAGCGATCGCCGATTTTTCTGTTGACATGCTTACCATTTGCTCAATACAGCACGGAGCTAAAGAAGTGCTTCCTCTGTCGTCTTTCCACTCTTTTTCAATAGTCTGCTAACTCTCCATTATCTCCAGCTATTGATTATTTTTAAAAATTTTCAAAAAATTGTTGAGTACTAAGAACTCTCTTGTCTAAGAAAAGCCTGAATAACAGGAATTCTTTGCATTGTTTCAAATTGAAATTTATCTATATTGCACAAACTTTGCCTTTCATTGTTGGTCATGAGATATATATTGTTGATCCCTGCCTAGTGTTGGTGGATTGCGTGTTCACACCATTGTTGTTACTTATTGTTGCAAAAACTTTATCTTGCAATGTTGCTCATGAGATATTTCTCATTAATATGCCCTGCCATAATCATCAATATCGATTTTTTATCAATAATTATTATTATTTCGAAATTTGAGGTAGACAGTGACCTTTCTCATGCTTTGAAGGTCATGTATACGAAAACTGTAGATTTGTATAAAAAACAAACAAATAAACAAACAAACAAACATACGTCTTCTTCTATATATATAAAGAAGGATGTTTGTTTGTTTGTGGGTTTGTTTGATTTGTTTCTAATGCAAATCTACAGTTTTATTACGATCTTGATGAAATATTACATACTTGACCTTTAAACCATGAGGAAGGTCACTGTCCACCTCAGATTTAGAAAAAAAATTAATTATTGAGATATGATTATGGCAAGACATATTAATGAGAAATATCTTATGACCAACAATGCAAGGCAAAGTTTGTGCCATAGGCCCATCGTGTTCGCATCAACAATGGTCTCAATGCACAATTCACCAATAACAATGATCACAAAATTATTCAAAGAATTATAATAATGGACTTAAAATGATGATGCAATGACAGAACATTCGTTTCCAAGAATTATCAACAATGAACAGGAAATGGATATAATAGACGATATAGATCGGGCAGTCTCGATGAGGCAAAGGACGTACACGTGTCTTCCTTCAGCTCCCTAATAAGCGTTCAGACGATTGGAAAAAGTGTGCGTATTTCTTTGTGTATGTGTGTGTGTTTACCTACAAGCGTAATTTTCCCGGGCATTGCTGGGTCCTCTGCTAGTTATATACAGGGTGTTTCAAAATTATGTACAATAAATTTAGTGACATATTCTTCAGGTCAAAAGAAGACGAAAATGTTCTATAGCACTTTGTCTGGAAACGATTTATTTACGTGATACAGCCAACTAAACCCGTGGATCCAAATTACAGGAATTGTTCAAAGGGCCCAGTACCAGCTCGCACGCACGCTTCGGCTCGTTGCATGAGCGACCGTGTGATGTCATGGAAGAGTTCGTCGCCAGCATTACGAACGGTTTGGCATGCATTTTCAATTCGTTGTCGCAGATCCATAATGTTAGAAACTTCTGTGCTGTAGACGATCGTTTTCACATGACCCCACTGAAAAAAGTCTAAGAGATTAAGGTCGGGTGATCTTGCAGGCCAGGCTACCGGTCCACCTCGACCTATCCACCAATTCGTGTATGCAGCATTAAGGTGTGCTCGCACAACACGGCTGAAATGTGCTGGAGCGCCATCATGCAGGAACCACATGTTAGATCTTATCAAAAGAGGAACATGTTCCAGTAATTCTGGCATTGGATTCTGCAGAAACAAAAGATACGTTCACCCAGTCAATCGTGGCGGCAACACATAAGGGCCATTTAAGTTATTTCCAACAATTCCACACCAAATTTTCGACAATTCCGACAATTTGCGCTCGAGCTCTGGTAACATGCGGGATAGCATCTGCCTAATGGCGCTTGTTGTGAGAATTTACATGTCTGGGTGAAGGTTGCTTCGTCCGTGAAAATATCTGGCAGAGACAACTAGGGTCTGCAGCATGACGACGTTGTATCCATTGGCAAAATCGTTGTCTGTGTGGTAGTCCGTTGGGTTCAGTGCCTGAACCAGTTGCAAAAGCTGACGGTGAAGAATGCGCCAAACAGATGAGTGCGGAATGTGTAACATGGAAGAAATACGACGGGTGCTTGTCTGTGGTTCATCAGGTATGATGTCAATTATCACATTCTCCTCATCGGAGAATGTGCTACAGGCCGCCCTTGTCCTGTTTGGCGGCCAAAGGAACCACGCTCTCTCAAATGTCTGTCGACACATACAAATGTTCGGTTATGTGGCAAACGTCTATTCGGAAAGCGTTCTCGGTAGAGTCTTCTTGCTTCCACAGCATTTCCGTCTGCAAGACCATACATTAGGTGCATGTCAGTGTATTCTGCACTGGAAGACGTGTACATGAATTTTTTTTACGTAAATCGTAATGCGTATGTCAAAGCACGCAAACGTTCTGAAATTGATATTCCTAGTGGATGTACAGTAGTGATACTACAGTAATGGAAACAACCGTACACAACTAATGGAACAACCCTAAAGTAGTTTTAAATGGAACAAACCACTCAACCTAGTGTTGGGTCAAAACGCTGGAACAGCTAAAATATCGTCCGCTAACTACCGTGCTTCCCTACTGTATGATATTGGATTATTCGCAAACAAATCGTTTCCAGACAAAGTGCTATAGAACATTTTCGTCTTCTTTTGACCTGAAGAATATGTCACTAAATTTATTGTACATAATTTTGAAACACCCTGTATATAGAAAGACTGGCAGAGGACCCGGCATTGCCAGGGATAATTACGCTTGTAGGTAAAGAGACAACCTCAAAATCGAAATTAAACCTCCAAATTGGTTAAATAATAAATCACTCACTACAATATAGATCGAAGGGACTATCCATTCTAAGAAAAATCTGAAAGACAGGAATTTACCTATTCACTAAAAAAATCCATTCTAGGTGATACACCGGGACTTGATTAACCAAAAAAAAATGTTTTAAAGGCTCAAAATGGATGGAAATCTCCAAGGGTTCCTTCTAGTCTAAATAATTTTTTACTCATGTAATCTTACTTTAGATGTACACTTGATGTTGTTGCAAATTCCTTTCTTCTTTCGATGTCTTGAAGCAAAAATTGGCCATTCATCACTTTGTGTAGTCTAGCGGTCTCCGATTCTTCTATTTACTTGCTTACCATTTGCTCATTACAGCACGGAGCTAAAGGAGTGCTTCCACTATCGTCGTTCACTCTTTCTCAGTAGTCTCCTAACTCAATAGTATGCTAACTCATTATCTCCAGTTACTGATCATTTTTAAAGATTTTGAAGAAATTGTTAAGTACTAAGAATTCTCTTTTCTAAGAAAATCCTGAATAACATCGAATTCTATACATTGAATTCTATATTGCACGAACTTTGCTTTGCATTGTTGGTCATGAGACATATATTGTTGATCCTTGCGTAGTGTTGGTGCATTGCATGTTGACACCATTGTGGATACTTATTGTTGCAAAAACTTTGTCTTGCATTGTTGGTCATGAGATATTTTTCATTAACGTCTTCACGACCAGCCTAAATTTTGAAGGATACCTCTCAGGACCAGATTTGAGGTACTATCTGACAAACCAGTGACGAACGTACGTTCGTCAAGTACAATTTCTGTAAGAAAATTTTGATGTACAATTTACTTGTACAAATTCATGTACAATTTTGAATGAAAATTGATATTACCTGTGTTGGAAATTACAGGTCTTTTATCGCACTAAATATTTATGGAAAAATGAGCATGCAATTTGGAACTGAAGGAATAATAAATTCATTACACATATTCATTTTTACGAATGATCTTCTACATTACTACTTGCATCGACATAATCATCATCATCCATTTTTACGAAAAAAGAGTAAAAACAATGTAAAAATGGTGCAAATACGATGTACAAAAGTGTTATCATAAGCAAGTAGGAAATAAACGCAATGGTTCCATCTATTGACAGGAAAATGGACCCATGAAAAAAAAAACAATGTTTTATTGGATCCAGATGAGTTTATTGATTCATTCTTTAAAAACCACGTTTTCATTTAGTTAATACAATTAATATCCAAAAATGATGAACGCATGTTCGTCATGGCATTGGACGGACGGTCTAGCTTGACGAAAGCGTGTTCGTTACTGGTTGTGATGAGGTTAATATGCCTCAACCATGCCATAACCATGAACATCGATTTTTTTATCAATAATTATTATTTTTTCGAAATCTGAGGTAGACAGTGACCTTCCTCATGCTTTGAATGTATGCGAAATTTTATCAAGATCGGAATAAAACTGTAGATTTGTATAAAAAACAAAGAAACAAACAAAGAAACAAACAAACATCCTTCGTTATATATATATAGAAAGAAGATAACCCTCATTTTTAATAACTTTTACTTTCAATTTAAAAGCGTGCAATTTCCAGCCAGCATCTGTTTTGCTATAACCTTTAAGTCGCAAAGGCAGACACTCCAGGTTACTTGCCTCGATTTCGAAAACAGTTGCTTCTTGCAAGGATAGTTATATGTAGCCTACTGTCGGGTCACCACTGCAGTTAATCTTTTCAGAGCAGCTTCAATGGGAGAGACGGAAAACGTTGTTTATAACGAAATCTTCTAAATAAACCGCAAATTAAGCTATTCTTCTGATAATAAACGTGTTGTCTTTCCTGCTTTATTCTGTTTTATGTTCTTTACATGTGTTCCTTGGTGTCAATAAAGAATGTTTTTATTGTATTCTATTATACAAAGGAACATATCATACTTTCTATACTTTCCAACGTTTTTGTCTATGTTCCAGTTTAGAATTTTTAAACATCCACGCAGTTGTAGTTGCGGGAAAGGATGCTGACTAGAGATCCGGGACAACAAATTAGGGAGAAATTGTTGACACAGTTTGTGGCCTCTGACATGAAGGGTAACGCACGTGAAAACAGCCATCTGTTAAATAGTGTGTACAATACATTTGGTCACAATGAATACTGCACGGGTCTCAGACACAAAACGAGGCTCGAGTAACAAAGGCCGGAGACAAAATGGGAGAGGTGTGAGGGAGTGTTACCAGTCAAATAACAGGCCGAACCACCACTTCCATTGTAAGATGAAGAAGCTGGGGTTTTGTCGGTTGGAATGGTAAATGTTGGGATGGTTCGAGCATATTAAATGCAAGAGATGTTCGAAGTTTTCATCGGTATATGTGACATTCTATGGGTGTCACATGACCAGCAAAAAGAGATTTTTATTTTTTTTTCTCTGCTTTGTTTAGCATTGTTCATTTGTATTTTTTTCACTGACTCCGTTTGGGTGTGTGTTTCCTTTTAGTGTTACGTTTCGTTTTAGTAAGTTGAATATTTAAAGTTATTTTTATTTGTATTTGTTGCTGTCATATTCAGAGGGGTTAAATTACTGATTTGTTGTTGTTGTTATTTTGCTTTGTTGTCGTGGCTTCTCTAATTGCCTGTCAGTGACGTACGCAATTGTTGGGAAACGGCATGGTTTTCTCAGAGGATATTTCTGAGAAGATGATGTCGTGCTCCTAGCTATCGTTTTTTATGCAAAATTTTATGATGTTCGTTTGGAAAAAGCTGATTTTCATGTAGAACCTGTTGGATTGCAGTCAGAGAAGGGTATCGTTATCTGGTACAGAGGGTAGATTATCGCGGAGCGATAATCTGTGGCACATACTCCTTTGAGGGAGTTTTGCGCCATCCCTATATCCAAACGACTGCTGCATGATGGTCGCAGCAGCCAGGACCGACGGCTTTACGTGCTCTCCAAAGCACGGAGGGAGATGGAAATTTCCAGGTGGTCACCCAACCTGGAATTAGCTGCGCCCAAGGTTGCTTAACTCCACCATTGCGTTAAGCAAGGCGAGACAACTGGTCTATGGTTGCCCCCAGAAAAGGGTAGAAAAAACATGGAAACTGAAAACCTAACAGGGGAAAGCCCTTTTGGAACCACGAAATCGTGGCTGAGTTTCTCTGTGGCTTTTTAAAAAGCAGACATTATCTCGTTTCAGTTAATTTCTCGTCGTTATGTTTACTTTTTACCATGCCTTTTCTTTTAAAAGAGTTGTTAAAGTTTGTTTTTATTTGTTTTCTCGGCGTTAGTAGCAACTCTGCTCGTGTTCGAATTCAGTCTGCCATGGAGTATGCCCGGCGACCTGTGTTGCAGCGTAGCCTAATCATATGGAACCAGTTGATGATCTTCACAGTTGGTAAGTGACTGTTTCTCTTGATCTCTCTACAGTGATGATAATTCAGGGGTGCAATCCGTGCATGTAATTGCTGGGATTCGGGCCCAGATGGACATTTTACATATCCAAAGCGTTGAACAGTTTCTCCATTAGAAACTCAGTTTATGGAGGACTGACGTTTGTGGCAAAGGGATAATTAGTCACATAGGTGATAGAAATGTGGACAGTGTTTGATAGACGTTGTATTCTGTAGAAAGTTCAACTTGAAAAAATATTGACTTCATATCAGCGTAAGAAGAAGAAATTGATACTAGTGTCCGATCCAAAAATAAAAGTTTGGAGAAAGCCCTTTATCATTTTATTTATTTTTGAGAGCAACTGAAATTCAACTCATTCTATTGGCGATATCTTTCTGAATTTTCACGATATTTGCTTGGGCTTTTTACAAGAATAGCTCTATACATTTGGCTAATAAATTATGCAAAAGAGAATTTGCTAAAGCATGCACATGCGCAGTTAAACATTATTTAGTAAAAATGCTCATATTTCATTAAATATTTAATATTTTTCTATTCTGATTGTGTAACACTCACAAAATTTTCGAACGCGAGGGGAATTTTGTTGTGTGTTTTTTTTTTCTGTGGGTCATGACGGTGACCTACAGGGAACGCAATTTCGTTATATTGACAGACAACCCCGAGAATCTGAGGTGTCCCGATTTGGAAGTGGGTATTCTTCAAGCTGCAGAAATGAATTTAAGAAATTAAATAAATTATGATTAAAAAGAAGTGGTTACAAAAAATATTATAAAAACTAAGTATAGATATTGTTGAAGACGCAAAAGGCATTGTTTAATTAAACCAAGGAGAAAATAGAAGTGATTGTTGTTTGAAGACAATAGACTCGCGATGTGTGAACGTTGTTAGCTTGCTTAGAGGGTATGGAATTTTTTTTCTTCTCTTGGGCAATGAGGAAGAAGAGATAGATATATTTTTGGCTGGGATAGAATGGGCGAATGGCGCTGAACGCGAAGAAAGACTGGTTCTGTTAATCCAGGTCCTCCTGAACATAAGAGATCCAAAATAAAAAAGGGATCAACAGGTTTTCGCAAACCCATCCCAAGCTGAGCGTTTCTAACCATGTAAAAATTTAAATTATGTCACCATTCCGCTGGGAAAATAACAAATGTGAGTTGGTAAGATAACCCTCGCTCAGGGATTAGGCTCGTATAGCTAGGACCGAATGCGAAGGTGATCCAATGGAGGATCGCAATCGAAGCCCCGACAAGATGACTATTTAACAAAACGATGAACATTAATTGGAAATCCGGTAAGGTAGTAGTCATTTTTGGGTCATAAACTTGATGATGGAAAACATTCTGCCGTGAGTCTTCTTGGTTTTGAATAGGTGTATGGATATCCAGCCCACAATACCAGCGCAGGAAAATTTGGAAGGGCAGGAATCTAACAAAGACGCCAGGCACATCGCAGCAATTCGGAGACGTTGATGAAAATCTAGATGCGAGTCCCGTTCGACGAAACTCAACCAAAAATCCATTCGACGATTCTCTGAAAAGATGAAATTAAGAAGTAGGTAGTTGATCGACGGTCCTAACCTATACTAACATTAAATAATAAAAAAGACAAATGTGGATAATTATAATGGAAAACTTAGAACTAATAAAAAACTCTTTCACCACAACGATAATAGATTGAACATATACAACCTGATACTGGAAGTACTTTTCGGAAGCAATTGCTTCCATCATTCAGCAGCCCAGGAGCACCTCAAGGAAGCTGAGAGAACTGCCTGTGTCTTGAAACAGCTGAGTATATATAAGGAAACAACAACCAATAAAAGGAAAACATAAAAATCATTTTTTCTGATTGGTTACTTGGGTCAACCACCGAATTAGAGGGGTGTCGCTAATCGGGCCTCTATGTAGGTTAAGTAATAAATTACTATCCGATTGTTGGATAGCAATGCTTTCCAATTGGGTCAATCAAGCAAAAATAGATCAAAAAACTAAAAAACTTTCAAACAAATTAGAACTTATTATTAATAATCAGACGTCCAAAAGAAGACCAGATAAGAAAAAGACTTTCAATAATATTATCAATCAGACAGACATAGAATTTAGCAATTACGAAATGGAATTTCTTTCCAAAGGTTTAAAGTTTGCTTTTAGTAACAAACAGAATGATTTACAAGAGTTAGTTGGTCATATAGAGGGAGGCATTAGGTATCTACATGAATCAGGCAAAAAAGCCATCAGGGAACAATGCACCCACATTTTGGACCAAAATTGGAAAAATTATTTGACATCTGATGATGACATAAAACATTTAGCTATTGTTAAAACTCTTAACACGAAAAACTGCTTTTTTCTAAAAAGTGATAAGGGGAACTCCACAGTTATTCTTAAAAAAGACGATTACTACAATAGAATAGAGGCTCTTATATCCGAGGGGCCTTTTGAATTAATTAATAAAAAGGATCCACTAAAAGATTTGATCAGTGATGTTAAAAAGTCCATTAAGGATAGTCCTAATTTTATTCCCCCAAATTTAGCATTTTCACTTACTATTAAAAACCCTACCTTACCCCGGTTATATGGTTTGCCTAAAATACACAAACCCGGGAACAAATTATGCCCGATAGTGTCGAACATAGACTCACCGACCTATCGTCTTTCAAAATTTTTAGCGAATTTTTTAAAAACTCTTAAACTTTCGGATTTTGACAGTTCTATCAAAAACAGCGCAGATCTAGTCAACAAGTTACAACATAGGAAAATCATAGAAGGAGAAATTTTGGTATCTTTTGATATAATTTCATTGTTTCCAAGCATTCCCATGCCAGAGACTATCGTTTTTCTAAATGATATTCTGGGTAAAAATAAGGTTCCACCTAAGGTCCATGAAGAATGTTTAACACTAACCAGATTGTGTGGTAAAAATAACATTTTTAGGTTTAAAGACAAGGTCTATAGAATGATTGGAGGCACTCCAATGGGCTCATGCCTTAGCCCTATCCTAGCCGAGGTTTTTCTGAAAAGTTTCGAGGACATCCTCAAAACTTCTAATTTTTACTTCCAGACTGTTGGTTTAGATATGTCGATGATATATTCACGATATTCGATACAAAAATATGCGATATCGATACCACAAAAGGTATATCGCGGATTTTATCATCTGAGGATCCTCCCATCTCTGTTTGAGGATGCTGTGTAGACAGAAAAGCGTTGCGATCGCTTTGTCAAAGTTGAACAAGTTGTATTTGGCAATACTACCATCAACTTCATTCATGCTGACCCTGGCCATCTGACGGTCCATATCAAGGAGATTCCGTTGTCTGAGATTGACATCAGATGTTTCATGTCGGATTACTTGGTGGTACTCGGATCCGAGTTGCGCACAATGCCTGGTCTTCAGAAAGGAGATATACTACTGGACATGAGGCTGGAACGAGACATTGCAGAATCCTTTATGGTGCATGGAAAATGTGTCTTCGTGTATTAAACGATTTGAGGAGTGCTACTGGTACTGCATAATATCGATCCATGTTTGGGGAGATTGCCCTCTCCTGTTCGCGTGTGGTGGGCAAATCCCATCATTGCCTGGAGAGGGCTGTCAAGTCGGTAGCAGCATCTGTGTGACATCCTCAGTATTTGTCTGTTCAGCAGCTTAGAAGAAACTCATCTCCAGACCCACGTCGAATAGTCTCTCCTTTGTCTCCGTGATGACAACAGGATGTGGATTTGTTAAACCCACCTCTTCCCATGAGCCAAGAGAAGTCATACTGCCATCACCACATCTGCTTCCACCTCCAGTTCTTTTTCTAGTAAAAGATTCCACTGGCCAAACTTACAAAATAAACTTCAATAGGAAGGAGTGATGTGCCCACGTAGAGAGATCAATGGGGAAAATTCAACTACCTTTCACGAAAGATCATCTACCATCTTAGATCATTTCTCACCCTACATTGGTTACCGTTAGGTACGTATTGCTTAAACGATAGTTTACATCTTCTAAACGTTAATGTTCGTCTTCAGAGGAGACCGTTTTTATATTTTCACCTTCCCGACCAAGTTGTAATGGTTCGTTGGGTTAGTGAATTGGTCTCATTCTGAGGCGTTTGTATAAAGGCATAGGCTAAAGGGCTGCACGAATCTTTATGACATGTATGCTAGATGGCTGATTATAGAGACGCCTGCTGCGGTAATACCAGCAGCATTAGCGATAAGAGCTCTTAACTTTTGGCATTGCGATGCCAGCCTCCGTTCTGAAACTTGTTTTTTTATTTGAGTTCACATTTTGAACTCAGCAGTTTTGTCTAAGTGATAAATTTGTTGTTATTCATCATTAATTTTATTACATGATGACATTATGTCACAAAGCATTGTGACAATTTCAGATTCCAGTATTTTCAGTCAGCAAAATATACTGAAAAATAATGCTGGAGTTTGTCTGTCGCCAGCCGTTGGCAACAGATGGCGCCGTCCGCAATCTAGGGAACTCTCTTTATATAGGATCCATGATGGCGGAAGGAAGTCGAGAGTTCGGCGCAAGAAAGTGCGCAAGAGAAAAAAAGCGGTCGAGCGGGAGCTTGGAAAGGGGGACTTGGCTACCGAGATTGCTAGGGAAAGGACGTTTGTGGCTAAGGAGGATTTCTCTCAGGAACGAGAGAATCATGCTGAGACGCCTTCACGGAAAAAGAAGGGAGAAGCGAGGGAGAGCTGGTGTGCTCCGAAGGCGTGCGTTGTAGCAACGAACTCTAAACAAGAGGAATGTTCTGCGTGCGCGACTCTTGCTCCCTTTCGAACTAATTGTGCTTCTGCAGTTTCATTTGTAGCGGAAAACTTTGCAGTTGGACACAAGATTCCGGAGACGTTTTTGGCTGCGACAGTGCAAAGAGGAGTCAACGTCCGCGACCCTGAGAAATGGGGTCTCGTCAGGCAGCGAACTACGTGGATGAGTACGACGTCCGCCGCCGCCGTCATTGTTGACACGAGTGAGAGAAGACGTGCTCCCCGAGCAGAGGACAGCTTTCTCTACACCCATTACGGATCGTTTGAAACCCTGTCTGGAGTCAGCCTTCCTATCAACGTCGTGCGAGAGGTGTTTGGTCTTCGTTTCGGCACTGCAAGTGTCTGACTGGAGGCGAGCGTATCCCGAGGAGGAATTGGATCGTTTCGCCCCGTCCCAATCTGTCGCCGGAGTGTTCCCCTGGTCCAGCGAAGCGTTTCGTCGGGAGAGTCTCGGCTCCTTTACCCTACTTTCGAGGTAAGCCAGAATTTTTCTTATTTTCTCCGTCTCGAAACTAATGCGGAGAGATAGGAATTTAATGGCGGTCTTGAGCATCTTATTAAGACCCCGTCACCCTAACCAGCTCTCGCTCACCCAGGCATTTTTTTTTTGTTCTGCTTTCCGCTAGTGGGTTTGGCAAATTAGTTTTAATTTACGCCCCCTTTCTAATGAAGGGAGTGTTAGGGTTAAACTGTAATGCGCATAGTAATGGCATGTGGTTTATAGCTAAGACGGGGAGTAGTCAAGATTAATGTATGCCTCTCGTCAGACCGTGCATTAAGTTCTAGTCACTCATAGATATAATTAACTATGGCCATTTATTTGCTCAGGTTGTTTATCGGGCATAATGGCAGAGGAATTTATTGAAGGGGGCATCGGTTTGACATGTGTCCAGTATTAAGTCGTTCCCTCATCTATTTTTGCAGCTTCCCGTGCGGACTGGTATCGGGAGGACCACGCCATGCATAGAAGCAGCGAGCGAGGCAGCAAGGATAAATGTTTCCAAGATGGGATGCGTCTACTGCCTCTATCCAGTATTTAGCAGCGGCGTCGAACGACGACCAACCTTTTCAATATAAGTTTATTTTTGGACACTGGTTTTGAAGTTTGTTGGTGCGGAGAATCTTTAAAAAAAAGTTTAATATAAGTTGGGCCCGTAACTCCTAATAGTAGTTAATGCGGTGCCCTATGCTCCCAAATTTGGTTGTTGCTGTGATCAAGTCTTTTCTTTTGTCGCTCGACCGGGAGTTTTATTCTAGTGGGTATTTTCCACGTGTTAGTGGAAGTCCCAAATATTATATCCTATTGTTTTCTTTAAGAGTGACCGCTCCTAAGGCGAGCACACTCTAATGACTATTTCCTTACTGTACAATTTGTTATTCATTTAGTCAATAAATAGGATTATTACTTTTTCAAAATTATATGCTCCTTGTTCACTTTATCTTATCATTCACCTAATTTCCACTGCGCGTATACGTGACACGTTATTTAACTTGTCATTAAATATCTGATGCTACGAGTTCTACTATGAATCGCAAGCTTATTGTTCCTAAAATTCTCGGCTGCGTAGTCAATTTTTTTAGTTTTGCACCTGTATTCCAAAAGTTCTATTTCCCCTTAATATCTAAAGTTTTTTGTTATGTTTTTTTTTTTAAAACTAAACCCACTGTATGGAACAGACATTTATTCCTCATCTACAACAATAGATATGTCAGTTTTTTAAAAACTGCCATGAGCAATTTTTTTCCTTATTATACCTAAGATTTTATATTTGATTTTGTATTTTGTAGCTATAATTTATTTTTGTAATCTCAATCACAGTTATTTATTTTAAGTCTCAAAATTGTTTCCTGACACCTCTACAGGCTTATTTTTTTGAAATATAGATGATTTAAATTAAATTGCTTTCTAATTCTTAATTTAATTCTGCTCCTTCTTGAATTTTGCTAAACTAAAGATTAGTCAATGTTAACAGTTCTAACGAATCTTAAAATTCTTTAATTAACTTTAATGAGTAATTTATTTTATGATCATTTTCCTTACTTTATATATAATAATATTATATTCATTGTCATTTATATTGTACTAGCAGAGAACCGGGCGTTGCCCGGGATAATTACACTTGTAGGTAAACAGAACAATCTCAAGAAGTTCAATTATAATTCCAAATTGGTTAAATACACTGACGGAAAAAAAATCCCAACACCACGAAGGACCTATAAGAGCTAGATGAATGAAATTTGGACAGTATATTCAGCTATGGTATTTATTCAATTGATTCAAGTTTCAAGGTCACAACTTATAGGGGGCGCCACCAGCGCCACCCTGAACATGGTGAAAAGCACGGACTTTAGTACCCCCTGTAGTCGCCGCGCTATTCTTTGCAGGCTTGCACACGTGCATGCATATGGTCGTAGAGATCCCGAATGTCATTTTGTGGTATGGCATTCCATGCCTGTTGTACCTGGATGGACAGATCAGCGACAGTTGTTGCTGCTTGCAAAAGTGCTCTGACACGGCGTCCGACCCAGAGACAAATGAAAGTACGAGACTAGCAGTGCCCTATTCATTTTGCTGAGCGCTACTGGTGCCACCGGAAGTGCAGCGATCGCCATTAAGAGAATGGCAGAAACCTAAGGTGGCGTATGTTCTCAATGTTATTTCAGCTATTTTTGTAAATGACTTCAAGAGGTATTAGTAAGCATAACCTTTTTTCTGATTTTTTTAAAAAAAACTTTATTACACTAACTAACGATAACGTATACTTTTAATGGCTTTCCATAGCTGATTCAATGCCTTACGAATTTTTAAAAGAGCGCGTACAACTTGCAACTCCTGTCGTTATTGTAATAATGGAGGCTTAGCCAGAGACAAATGAAAGCATAGATGAAGAAAACTGAAGAAGCAAAGTTATTTCTTCATCCATGGTGAAAGTAAATGAATCTGGAGGAAGAATGAATTTATTTTTTCAGTCTTAACTGATTTTTATTAATAATAAAGTTGATTCTTATAACATAATCAGTCTTAATACCTAATAAAGATTTTCATAAAAAGTTAATTTGAAGCCTCTACATGCAGTATTACCAATGGAGTTTCGAAAATAGCTTCAGTTATACAAAACATTTAAATTGATTTATTCTTTATTGATTTTTAAATATAATAAGTCGTGATAAGACACTGCGTATATTTTCTCCACTTATTTTTTCTGTCAGTCGCTTGGTTTCATGGTGATATCGAATAATACAGTATGTGATAACAATAAGTCTAATAAGTCGAAGCACACGGTCGTCAGAAGGACTCATTTCAAATGAATGGTGAGTTAAATTAGTGAAAATATTAATTTTGTTTTCGGTAATAAAATATAATTTTTTTGCTAGAATTTTGATAGGCATATTCAATTTAATTGCTCTTTGCTCTCCTGGATTATAAAATTCACTCCTAATGATTTTTTCTGAAATTTTGCACAGGTATAGATCTACTATATCTTTCGATGGTGTGATAAGGCCTCCTTATTTTTTTTCTCAATGAAATTAAGGCTGTGGTAGCTCTGATATTGCTATTTCAACGCTTCTTTACATTGAATGCAGATTATAGATTTAATTACAGACCTAGAAACGAATCCTGCCGAATCACAATATTTTAACAAGATCTTAATATCGGGGATTGGATGATATTGAGACGCGTCATCTGATATGGATTCATGATTATATTCATCAGAGTTATACATGAATTAATGTTTTGTGCCCTGCACTCAATTTTAACCTGGTAAATTTAATGTCAATCAATTTGTCATTAATTTAATTTTTAATAAAAAATGCTGTATAATTTTGTTGCCGAAATAAAAGATGTATCAACTTTTTACAAAGAATGTCATCCTTTGGAAATCTGCAGCGCAAATGTTTCGTTTTCTAATTTTTTTGTTTAGCTTTGAAATAGCTACTATACATGGGTGTAAGAGCTTGGTGCTTATTTCTTGCGTGACAGTTTTTTTTAATGTATTCATCAGAATAAAAACGTTTATACCTATGTTTACTGAAATATCAGATGTTTTTAGTACATGTATAAAAAAATTTAAAAGCTGCGTCACAAAATTGTTTTAAGATAATAAAATAAATGCAATTTTAATTTTTGTTAATCTGATAATAATGGAATATTTGTAAAGGCAGGACATTTAAACTGGAAGGATATTTAAAAGTTTAATTGCTATCAAAAAACAAACCTAACATACTTTATCAAATATTAACTAATTGATTTTAAAATTTTAAATTAAAAGAAAACCTGGTAACCTAAAATATTTTTAAAAAAGTACTTAAATTGTTTTTTGTTTTTTTTTTAACAAAAAACAAAAAGGAAGAAGTAATTCTCAGTTCAATAAAATAATCAGTGTATTAATCCAAATATTGTAGTAAGCAATTAACTAATAATATAATTAATTGTGAGCTGAAGTATTGGAACTTTTTTAAATAAACGATTTGACCAATATGTATGAGAATTTCGTCCAGTTAGTTATTAGAAGGGGGGATTATAATTTGTACATCTCGTACTAATCAACAATAATTTGGATTATAATTAGTGAACTGTATATTTTATTTTATTAACTTTCAAATTATAATTTATAAAGGAGAATTTTCCTTGGTTATTGTTTAATATAATCTCTTCCCCCTTTTCCATTTAAACTTTTTTTTTTAAATTTATGTTTAAGAATAACTTTATTTATCACCAAATAACTTTTTATCGGATAGACCGATTTGGATGATTATTTTTTGTTTATAAGGGCAAGTTTTTCTGGTGGTCTCATCATAAATTCATCCAGTAAGAGTAGATTTTATAACAAAAATTGTTTGCGATTGATTCACATGCATTGCCTCCGGCGATCAGCGTTTCTTGCCAATCCCGTAATAGCGGCGCGAAGGTACCAGTAGAGGGGAGGTCACTGCCAGTCTCTTTGGATCTCAATGTCCCAGACGTTCTCGATGGGTGACAAATCTGGTGATCGTGCTGGCCACGGTAGGATGTGGACACCCTGAAGGGCACGTTGGGTTGCAGCGGCAGTGTGGGGTCGAGCTTGTTGGAACAGCCTCCTGGCATACCAGCCATGAATGGCAGCACAATGGGTTTAACAACCATCCGAATGCAAACATCTGCTGTTATTGTGCCTGGGATAACCACCAGTGGGTTCTGTTGTCGTAGGAAATCCCTCCCCATACCATAACGCCAGGGAAGGGCCAGTATGCCAACGACAAATACAGCTCGGTAACAGGACTTCCCCACTCCTCCTCCTGACCCTTGTGCGACCATCACTCTGACCCAGACAGAAACGACTTTCATCCTTGAAGACCACAGGCCTCCATTCTGCTCTCCAATTCGCTCTGGCTTGACACCACTGAAGACGTGCTGCACGATGTTGAGGCGTAAGAGGCAAACATGCCACAGGGCGCCTGAAGTGGAGGTTCCTGGTCAGGAGATAGTTCCGAATTGTGCGTGGAGTGACGTTCTGTGCCACAGCAGCCCGATTGTCCGCTGCAGATACTGTCCAATTTGCCACAGTTATCCTACAGATGCGCCGAGATCCTGGTCTCCTGGTAATCCTGCCTTCCCTAGACCATTGCTGCAAACAGTTGTACACAGTGGCAACGTCTCGACCCACGCGTTTTGCCATAGCACAGAACGAAAGTCCACCCTCTCGAAGACCCACTACACGTCCTCGTTCGAATTGGGTTAGCTAACCAAATTCACGTCGCAGTCGCCTTCGAGGCATGTTCAATGTACTGTACAGTATCACACACGTCCAAAAGTGTCGGAAGTGACATAGACGCGCGACTGATCTCTTTTATATCTGTCATTGGAATGTCTCATTTGCATCTACAGGGTGGCGCTGGTGGCGTCCCCTATTAGTTGCAACCTTCAAACTTGAATTAATTCAGTAAATACCATAGCTGAATATGCTGTCCAAATTTCATTCATCTAACACAAGTCCTTCTTGGTGTTGGGATTTTTTTTCCGCCAGTGTATAATAACTCAATTCAAGGCATCGAGAGAAGAAAGGAATTGCAACTTCATCAAGTGTACATCTAAAGTAAGATTACGTGAGTAAGAAATTATTTAGACGAGCAGTGGCATCCTTGGAGAGGTCCATCCATTGTGAGCCTTTAAAAAAATTTTTTCAAATTTTCATTAAGAATTTTTACTGTATTAATTCTAAGCGTTTTCATGTGTTTGTTTTTAAGATATTTCAAAATTTATACCAAAAAATAAAAACTCTGAGCCATGCAATGGCTACCACCTATCTTATTTGGTAGCAGGGCTGATCCAAACATTTCTTAAAAATACATTTTGACTATATTTTGTAGGAAAGTGTATATTTTGGAAATTGAGATCCTGATAATGCGACGACTAAACATTCGTTTCCAACAACTATTGATAGTGAACATAAAGTAAAGATGCAGTAACAGAACATTAATAATGCAGCGTCTATTGATTAGTCATAGGAGTCGCGCGTGTCTTCCTTGAGCTCCCTATCAAACGTCCGAAAGAAGGAGTATTGGTCAGAGAAGCTCTGAACAAAAACAAAAAAAACTCTACGGGCATTTGAAACATCTTAACAACAGGAGTTTTTAATAGAGCAAGAGGGTATAAGAGCTTCTTCGTCAATGGCAAGAGTCTAAAATATCTCGTGATGGTCCGCAGTGGTGAGGCAAGTAAAGAAGAGTTTAGATAAAGTCCCGGTATATCACCTAGACTTCCTGTTTTTCGTATTTTTTGTAGAATGGATAATCCCTGTACTGTGTATTGTATTGATTGAGTTATTATTTAAACAATTGGAAGTTGTAATTAAATTTTTTGATATTGTTTTCTTTACCTACAAGTGTAATTATCCTGGGTAACGCCGTTGTTAATAATTCTTGGAAACGAACGTTTAGTCATCGCCTTATCAATATCTCAGTTTCCAAAATATCCACATTTAAACAGAATATGGTCAAAAAAATTTTTATGAAATGTGTGGATCTGCTGTGCTACCAAATTAGCTAGGTGATATCCCCGGCGTGACTCGAACTCTGTTTTTTTTATTAAATTTTGAAATATCGTAAAAATAAGCATATGCAAACGCTTGGAATTAATATTTAAAAATTCTTAATGAAAATTCGAAAAAAAATTTATACACTCACAATGGATGGAACTCTCCAAATATGCCACTGCAAGTGTAAATAATTTCTTAGGCACGTAATCTTACTTCAGATGTACACTTGATATTGTTGCAATTTTTATTCTTGATCCTTGCACAGTGTTTGATAGGGAGTTCAAGGGAACACGTGTGACTCTTTTTGCTCATCATAAGACGCTGCCTTATTTATGTCCTGTCACTGTGTCACAACCGTCTCTTTAAGGTTTGTGAACTCAATGAGAAAATGTAAATCAATACTTATATTTCAAGAACATTACCATAATGTTCAAGCACCCAATGTTATAAAAGGAAGTTACTGAGTGAAGCAAACAAACTGGCACCACTTGTAACATTAAAGAATGTTAATGATAATAAATTCAAGGTTTCAAAGATATTAAATATATAAAAAAAATTTAAGTTTGCTTTTTATTAAAAAAAATTGTAAATTCTTATTAAAGAAAAGATATGTTTATAAAAAAAACTTGTTAAGAGAAATTACTTAAGATGCTCTGCTAGCACCAAGAAAATTAAATTACTAAAGTGCCATATAGTGGATTTATGATTCAAACATCATTTGGATCAGACATTGCGTTGTGTTTATTTTTTTAAAAAAAAACAGAATCTTAAGTTATTTAGAAATTGGCTGAGTAAAGCTTAATAGGTGTGTATACAACTTAATTAGAAGCAGAGGCAAAGGAATAGAAAATATTTGAATTTTAATAAACAAGAAAGTTTATAAATTTATCCCACATTCTTTTTTAGAAAGTCATGAAATTGGATTTCCCCAAGAAATATTGTAAGCATTGCAATGGTATTACAAGTAAAATATAGAAAAGAATTAATATTATCCCCATGCTTGAATCAAGCCAAGTTATTATAATACTTTAAATGAAAGAGGTATAGAATACACAGAATATGTGCATAAGAAAACATGGTTTTAGAACCGGATGTGTGGCCAACACAAAATCAGACATTAAAGTTTTAATGTTAAAATGGCAAAGTAACATAACACAAGGTTATTGAGAAATTGCTGCATGGATAACCAATGAGTTTAAAATAACTCATAGATTGATTCAACTATTAACAAAATATAAGAGAAGTAACATTCTCTTTAAAATTTAAAATTTCATATCACATAGACATGAAAAAAAAAATAAAATAGCATTTTAGCTAAAAAAAAAATTAAATAGGACTACTCAGCAATCAGACATACAGGATGCAGACAAAAATGGTACACAAGTTAATAAATTAAAATCCCCCCAAAAATTGATAAAAGAATAATTTCAAATTACATATTGGCCTAGACTGAAGACAGAAGAGAATAATAAAAAAAAAACTTAAATAAATTTAGAAAGGTTAAATTGTCCAAATAAAAAAATTAACTACGTCCCAGTCAGCATGACGCACAACAACAGTGTGGAGGCTTACATGTTTAGAACTGGATGAAAAAGATATCCGGAGAAGAGGTTGTCTGGGAAACCAGAACAATCTGTATCACAGTTTATGAAAAAAAATGTCCATCTCTACAGAATTAACAGGCGAGGGTGAAGATTGAAAAGTTGCTTACATGTCCTGATATTGATGAAGGAAAAAAAAATATAAGTTACTACATTTTGTTTGAAGATTGTACTATGGAAAACACACTGAAGAGGCGGTAAACACAAGATGGAAATTCATGCACTGTTGGAACTGGAGCCTGGTGGAATGGCTCCAGAATGAGCGCCCATGAATCATGAAACTTAAATCAGGCGGGACGCCCAGGCGCACATGTGCTTAGTAAGACGGGCAGCCCCTAAGGGCTGCGCCAATTAATTAAACGCCTCAAGGAGAGGCCCGTTCGCCCACCAGCAGGTCATCCGATGACAAGGGGAAACGTGGACAAGAATGAGGACGAATCGTGGTCCCCCCTGATGACCTTACAGAGACGTTGTGATGAAGCAAATCGTCTCTGAAACAAAGCTGGGCCCAGCCGTAGCCATTCAAGATGGAGGAAGGATCTGAGATGGAAGGCACCCCTCCTCCACACTACAGCGACCGGCGAATGAGAGCCACGAAAACTGCCCGTGCGGGCAAGCCACAGTTCATTGTTCAAGAAGGCGATGGAAGTGGCCAGGTCCAGCTTATAAGGAATACAAGTGGAGCAGTCCATCAAGAATCGGACTGACTGATAGGAAAAACCAGTCAGCTCGAAGTGGGTAGATAGACAATCCCAGATGGACTGCGCGAACGGGCACTCAAAGAAAACATGGTCGATGGTCTCGGTCGACCCGCAAAGCTGGCAACCAGCAGAACCGACTACTCCCCACTGATGGAGACAATGGAGAGTATAAAATCCATGGTGCAGCAGGCGCTACTGGGTGTTAAAGACGGTCCTCTCAAAGGCAAGAGATTTAATTGCCTTCAAGATGGCTGACCATGGATACTCAGGGTGCCATCTCACGATGTCAGAAGATGCACCCTGGACGGACTGCTGGAGGAACCAAGAAAGGCGAAGGCTTCCCCAGTCTTGCGGGTCGAGCTGCTAAAGCGCCGAGACAAAGGTCGCAAGATCTCGCTGGACGTGATGAAAGAAGTCCGAAGAACGAGAAATAATGGTCACTGGCAGCGAGGAAGGAAACGGCAACCTGTTCACCTTCAGAAAGAAGCGCAATTGCAGGAACAGAAAGTTGGCCCACAACGGTGGGAGGAGGAGAAAGGCACGGATAAAAGCGCCCATTCTGGCAGCGACCAAATACCGCCGAAGGTCTGGTAATCCTAAGCCCCCACCGTTGAAAGGGATAAACAGCAGCTCCGCACGGACGGGATGGCGCGCCGCTGAATAGCCCCACACACAGTCCACCACTGCACCGCGCATCCTCCTCAAAAGCTGACAGGAAGGCAAGGCGAACAGGCATTTAGATGATAACACAAAAAGTACGTAAGTAAGAACGAACCTCGCCTTGACAAACATTGAAGTGGTAAAACGAAACTGCTTGTCAAGGCGGGAAATAAATTTAGTAATTACCTGCTGCCAGTGACGAGAGTCCATATCAGCTCGAAAGGAGAAGACATATCCCAGCACTGTAATATGCTCACACCACGTTATTGGGAAGGATTGAAGATAGTCCACCGTTCACTTCCCAATAGCGATGCCTTTAGACTTGACGAGATTGATGGAACTTCCCATCGAAGTGCTAAAGAGATCGAAAGATTCCTTATAGATGCCCAGGGTATAAGCATCAGATGCAAAAAGCGCCACATCGTCAGCGTAGGCCAGCGTACGGATGTTAATTGAAGCGGCTGGCATATCGTAACCCCGGACATCTGGGTGGCGATTAAGGAACTGCAGTAATGGCTCCAAATAGAAGATGTACAGGAAGGGGGAGATGGGACACCCCTGCCTAACGCCCTTAGAAAGTTCGAAGAAGGACGAAGTGGAGCCATTAATCGCCACACATGATGTAGCTGAAGCATACAGTGCTGAGATAATTGTAGCAAATTTCCGAAGACGAAGATGGTGAAGCACTTGGAAAAGAAATACGTGATTCACCTTGTCGAAGGCCTTCTCCTGGTCAAGGCTTAACACGGCCAGAGTCTGACGGCGAACACACGCTTCCTCCATAACACACTTGATGGTTATCAGGTTGTCAGTCATCCTGCGAGATGGAATGGAGCAAGACTGACCCGGATCGAAGAACTCGTCGGCAAAACATTTAAGGCGTTGTTGAAGCACTCCAGTGAAGACCTTATAGTCTGTGTTGAGAAGAGTAATAGGCCTCCACTGGGTGACAAGTTCAGGATCCGGCACTTTGGGGAGCAAGATAATCCTCCCCACAGTGAAGTCCGACGTAATGGAGGAAGGGTCCTTGAGAATTGAATTAAGCACTTGCACCAGGAAAGGCCCAAGAAGTTTCCAGGTCGCACTATAAAGGGAATACGGAATGCCGTCTAATCCAGGGCTTGACTGATGACGGCCATCCGCTGACAGAAACTTCTTAACTTCATCTTCGGAAAAGGGATGGGTAATAGACAGGTCAGCGTCTGTAGTGAAAGGTCTTAGTGCCTCGATCCAATGCCTCATGGTGTCAGATGGAAAGACTGGGTGGCTGAAAAATGATGAAAAATTGGAGTGGAAGGCGGACAAGATGCAAGAGTCAGATTCCACAGTCCCATCTTCCACCACCAAGCGATGACATCTTTTCTTGTTGGCACGGCGCCTCTCCTCGGCGAACACAGCTGATGACATATGCCCGACGTCAGACGCCCAGGACAATTTGGCCCTGAGAGCTGCGCCGGCAGCCTTGCGGATCATTAGAGCATTGATCTCGCTCTTCACCTGGCGGATGTCATCAGCAAACTCCCCCTTTGGGATGGAACAGCGGAGGAGACGCAAGATTTCTTGAAGCATGAGGAGATGGCGTCGTTTGCGTCTGGCAGCATCCAACCCAACCTTCCTGAAGAAACGACGAAGCTTGATTTTAAAGGCAAGCCACGAAGCCAGCGACGGAGGCAGGTTGTGAAGATGTCTTTCCACAAACCGACCGAACATTCCCTTTTATTCATCGATGTCAAGCAGAGAAACGTTCAGGAACCAGTTGTCTAAAGCAGGACCTGCAGAGGGAGATGGGATTGGAGGGTTCCATGACCACCTGATGGCACTGTGGTCGGAAAACGAGCATGGGATAACCTCCGTTAAACCCGGGGCACCAGAAAAAACATTGTCCACGAGGAAAAGATCCAGCCTTGATGACATTGTGGGCCCTTGATGGAAAGTGGACCAACACTGGCCGGGACTAGAAGAACGTGACCAAAGATCGAATAGGGCGTTCTGCTGGCAAAACTGGTGAACATAACCAGACGAAAAGATGTCATTCACGTCCGGATGACAATTGAAGTCCCCAGCAACCACCACAGGCGAAGAAGAGCACATGTAATAGTCCAGGTCTTCAAAAAATGTCCGTTTCTCTGCTGATGAACACGGGGCGTACACGTTAAGCAATCGGAACTTCAGACCAGAAATAAGGAGGTCTAAAGAGATCACCCTGCACTCGCAGTCAAAAACACAGTTCGACGCCACAATGGAGGGGTTGAAGATGATGGAGGCAACCCCCTGCCCATATGGTGAAGATGAGTTGATAAAGAACTGTGCGGATGGATATTGACTGCGAAGGCCAGGGAGGTTAGCAAGCAGTTGAGAAGCAGCAAGCTTCACCTCCTGAAGAAGAAGGACATCTGGCCTGTATAGGGCGATAAAAGAAGACAACACCGATTACTTGAAGGACGAGCCAAGGGAACGAACGTTTAGGGAAAAGACCTTCACTGCGAATTTAGGCTGATGGAGGCTGACCTGTATCTGAAGGAGGCTTGAGCTTCACCGACGAGGGATGAGGCTCAGAAGTCTTGCGTCTAGGGGAATGGGCACGTCCCGAAGAGGAAGAGGGGCTGCGATGATGGTCAGCGCAGCTGTCTCTCTCAGATGAAGAGGACACAGGAATCCCATCCCTCTTGCTACGATGGCGTCAGGCCTTTTTCTTGCGAGGGCTTTTAGGTTTCGCAAGAAGATCCTGCTGAGCTGGCACTGATGGCTTGGAGGTCCCAGCAGATGATGAAATCTTCACAGACACAGGAGCACAGGCGATTCGCAGAGGCTGCGATGCCGATGAAAGCGCAGCTGGAGGAAGAGATGGGAATTCCTCCGACGCAAACACGACTCAGAACACAGCGAATCGTCCAAGATGACCTCTGCAGAGTGACAGTCCTCCAACATCGGGGAAACATCAGGCGAAGGTGGACGAGAAGAAATAGTCTCCCGAACCACACGAGGCCGAGGAGTGGGAGTCGGCATCCCCTTCCCAGGAGTCGTAGGAAGAGGCAACGATGGTGGGGCCAATTTCGATTTCCTCGGTGAAGAAGGAGTCGCCGTTGGTGGGGCCGTCTTCGATTTCCTCGGTGAAGGAGGCGCCAACGATGACAAGGCCGCCTTCGATACCCTCTGTGTAGGACGAGGCATAGTCACTCCGCTAGGCTCAGTTTACTTGGCCGGTGAAGTCATCAGTGCTGGCTGCTGGCACGACATCCCTCGAGGTGATGGCGCTGGGGCTGCTGGTGGTGCACCTGTCCTCTCCGGGCACTGATGGTATTTGCCCACGATTTTCTTGCAGAAGTCGCACTTCTTCAGGAGAGGACAGTTCTTCCGGACGTGGGAGGACTTCTTGCAGTACCAGCAGCACTGCCTCTGGCCCTTGTAGAACACGAAGACACGTTCTCCGTGCAACACAAGGGAGTCAGGAATGTCTTTCTGAAGGCGCATGTCCAACAATATGTCTCCATTTTTCTGCAGGGGGGAGTCGGAGTGCTCTGGGTAGAACACTCGTAGCAACTCCTGTAGTTGGACATGTAGTCCTTCAGGTATGATTCTGCCATCAGTGGCGAGGCACCCCGGACATGGAGTGGTCAGCATGAAACAAGTGGATAGTAGTCTGGCCAACTTTGACGTGGTCAGATCCTACTATCCGCTCAGCAAAATTTCGGTTCCTGCAAAGCATCCTCCAGTCAGTGGGGGAAAGCTTTTGCAGGACTGAAACAGCGGGAAAACCCGACAGAAGAACAGGGGGTATGCTTGTACGGGCATACAACCCCTTCATGAACGTGCCGGCGGTAAACGGACCGTCGGCGATCATCATAACCATGCGTTCCATGGTGATGATGGTAAAGACAAAGTTTTTGTTTTTCTTTTGGGAAGGACCTCCCCCAGGAGACACCAGGGGGGGGGGGGCGAACACACAACACTACACACTAGGGATTGAGCAGGATCATGCTGGCATCCTGGCCGATGGCTTGGTGAGCAGTGAAAAAAAATTTCCAGTGTTGTCCAATTTTAGCTCTTGGAGTAACAATCCAATGGCTCATGGCTAGCACATGAAAACAATGGTAATGCACTCCTTGAAGCTTAATCATGCAAATTGTGGAATGACATCAGCTGCTAAATCAACAATTGATAAACCAAAGTAACATTGTTGGGTAAGTTATGAAGATAAATAAAAGACATTTTATACAAATCATGGAACATATATTAATATATCCATAGCATTTGTTAAAACTGAAATTATTACATTTCACTATATTTATTATCAGGATCCTGTTTCTATAAATATGAAGAAAAAGACTTTGCATCAAACTGCACATATGTATATATCATATTAAAAAAATATGACTGACTAATAAAAGAAAGGCCTATGAAAATTGTAAAAAAAAAAACTTTCTTAGAAAATTTGTCCAAGAACTATATAAAATGTCGGCATAAAACTTTATGAGATAGAAATATTGACTCAAAGCCAAAAAAAAAACAATAAATTAATGATAAATAATAATTTTATGGAAAACAAATAAATAA
>JAHWFO010066979.1:178646-199240 GCA_023313115.1 Rhysida immarginata | reverse complement strand
TTACTTAATGAATCGTACCCCGATTCCTTAAGTTGGTTGATTCTTTTATTTAAGATTTTATTTAAAAAAAATTTTTTTGGATCAGAATTTACTTATTCTGAGTTACTTTTATTTGTTTGAGTTTTCTGAAAAAAGCAACTTTCTTTATTTACGAATCTTATATTTTGAAGTTTTTGGGATTTTTTTTTTCCACCGGCTAACAAGGAAAATAAGGGAGGGTGGTTTTTTACGTGAGATTAGGGGTTTTCTTCTTCAGTTATGCTGAACGTGTGGGTAATTGCGGGGTCAATTACTAGCACATTACAGTATCCACGTGTGGAGAACTACGACAGAAGCATTCAGCAGAGAGTGTCTTAAACGTTTTGTCAAATGTGCACTATCTCTCATGGTATGGGATTTATCGCCGCTGAAGGAGTAGGACACTTATGTGTTTTGAAGACCCGTGTAACTCCAAAGTATATCAAGAATTATTGGAGAATTACATGCTCGACTCTGTAGAAGAGCTGAGTGGTGAGGATTTCATATTCCAAAAAGATGGTGGCTTCTGCCACAACTCTAAAGCAACAACGGCTTGGCAGAAATCTCGAAGTATTACAGTGGATCCTTGGCTTGCCAATTCTCCCTACCTCATCCCAATTGAGAACTTATGGTGGTGTAATGAAAAAGCAACTCCAAGTCATATCACCAGGGAATAAAGCAGATCTCATCATTTGTTTGGGACATGTGTGGATTTCTTACAAAGGTTGGACTTGGGATGCTTGTTGGCAATATGAGAAACAGATTACAAGCTGTGATCAAAGCACGAGCAGATGCTATCTAATATTAAACATTTCAACAATGCCAGTTGGCATTAATGGATGTCTATTCGTTAGCTCGTCCGTGTATTCTAATATTTTGAAACAATAAATTAGGTATTCTAATTTTCTGAATCGTTAGTTCATTCTTTTTCCTTATTTAAATGACCTAGTTTTGAATCTTACATTTGTTTCTCCAATAGCAAGATGTCGTGTTTTTTATGGGCTACGAATAGAGTAGCAAAAGGTAATTCCAACAATTTGTAATTAGTTCGATTAATTAATTACAATGATTATTCAATGATTAAAATAAATTGAACGAGTAACATTAAAGTCATCAGTCCAGTTCTGAAGCTGGTGAGGGAATTGGTTGGTAGTCCGTGTACTTCCTAATGGCTTTGTTTCCAAGACTTGCAAGGTACGTCTAGGTTCTTGCAAGGGTCTGCGAAGGAATGCATCCACAGGGCACGGGATTGTCCAAGTTCGTTGAGATGAGGGATGTAAGGTTTGGTACCACTACACTGGAGGGCGGCGACTTTTTTTACGTTTGTCGACAATGGGAAGACGGCTGTAGGAAATAGAACAGAGATATTAGAAGACAATCTAACCACTTGGGATAAACACTGGGTTATGTGGAACTTAGGGCTTATCAATGTTAAAGTCTTAACCCTAATAACAGTAATCCTTAGAAGTGCAGACCTTGTCCAGGCATGGACATCCTGCAGGGCACCCCACGAGAATACCCACTATGCTGTCGACTGGTATCACGACTTCTAAGGTCTTGATCTTCCACGGGAAGTTTTCAAATTGTACGGGACACTTACAATCCTTTCTTACGGTGTTGAGAATGGACGTCGTCATCTATTTGGTCCTGGATGTTCGGCATTGGTTGATGGCCACTTACTGTCTGATCTGCTTCTCTCCGGCCTCGCCTTTTATTCGATTTTGGAGGATTCTGTGCCGAGTTATCGCACTTCATCCTCCAATTATCGTTCTTTTAATTTCTTTCTCTTTCTGGAGCGAGTCGATTGCAGCTGTGGGTGATTCTTCTCTCTCTCTTTTTTCCTTTTCTCTTTCCCAAGTCAAACCCTTGGATTTTTGATTTTCTCTACATCGCTTCTTCCGCAGATTAACACAAGACACCTCCATCTCTGTACATATTAATTTAAATGAAATGAGTCACCAACGGGCCAGTATGTTCATCAGAATGTTGTCTTCTTTAAATACTTCTTCTAATACTTTGAACAGGAGCTGTATATGATCCAGACGGCGCTGGAACAAGACTGACCTGTACAATCTGTGGATACTTTGATGCAAAGGAGACGATGGATTGCACTATTTCCACAAAGAATCCATCGTCTCCTTTGTTGTTCATTGTTGTTCATTTGTCTATGTAACCAAAATGACGGTGAGACTTTCATTCGATGAACGTAAGTGGATACTAAAGGGTGTTGTTGGAAACTAGAGAAAGTTGTTGAGGTTCAATGGCGTTGGAGGGTTGAATTTGATACACCACTGCCAACAAGGGTAATAATAACAAAACCTATTTTGCACAAAAGTTGCCTTGCATTGTTGGTCATGAGATATCTCTTATTAATATGCCCTGCCATCACTATGAATATCGATTTATTATCTATAATTATTGTCTTTTTGTGGCAAGTTTGAAGCCAAAGGAATGGTGAATGATGTGTTTAAAGGTCGGTGCGGAAGAATAACTTCCACTTATAACCTAACCTACCTTTGGGGAACTTTAAAGAACTCAGTGAATGCCAGAAACCCACAAACACTGACGGAATTAAGCGATCAGATTGAACATCCCATAAATGTTATATTCCATTAACTACAATCCAGTTAGTATGCTGCTCTGTTCGACGTCGATGTTGCGAGTATTCTGTAGCAGATGGTGAACACTTTGAACATGTACGGGCTTAAAGATGTTTAAGGAATAAAAGTTTATAACACAAGATATGAGAGAAGCAACCACTTAGACATTTTGAACAAATCCACCTATTTGAAAGGTGTTGAAGACTTTATCGAACAAGGCCCATATGTTAAACTTACCCAAAACCCTCTAGTCACTCTCGTTAGGAGAACCAAGAATTGCATTGCTGACTGCAAATCAATTTTTAAAAACCATAACACTCAATCGTTATGCCCTAGTAATCCGCGCTTACCTAGCCTGTACTGTCTGCCCAAAACACACAAATCAGGCAACACCATGAGACCTATTTAAGATAATACAAGTTCCCTAACTAGCTTTATAGCTTCATTTTTATATGGATTTCATAAATAATTAAAATTACCAGGCCAATCTTTTTCTATAAAAAATAGCCTGGAAGTCACTAGAAAAATAGAATCTTTTACCATTCCCAACATACATATTTTAGTCTCTTTGGAGGTGGTTTCTACCTTTACAAATATCCCAATAAATGAACCATTGTTCTACTAGAAGAATGCCTACATCATAATTTTAGGCACAAGTTTAACCGTTAATGCTCCTCAGTAAATAGTGATATTTCAACAATTATTTCCAGTTTAATGGAAATTTTTATAAAATGGAAAAGTAACCCCAATAGGAGCACCATTAGCCCGTTCCTCGCAAAATTATTCCCTAATCATTTGAAGAACCAGGCTGTATCCACGTTAGCCGACTTCACTAAAATCTTGTATAGGTACGTGGATGACGTCTTTGCTATTTGCGACATTGACCAATTGGACCAACTCCAGAAGGGCCTTAACAAAATGTTCCCATCCGTTTGATTCACTTTGGAGAAAGAAATAGAAAATTCCCTTGTCTTCCTAGATTTAGTAATACATAGAGATGGAAACTAACGTTCGACATTTACCGTCAACCCAACTATATTTTATGGTAAATGTCACAAATTTAATCCAATCCAATTATTCAGATTAAATTAACCCAATTCAAACCATCGTTTTGGCTATACATTAGCCACATTCAATAATATGATAAACAGAGCTATTACCATATTCATGTCTGAAGAAAAGAAAAATGCCGAGTTCATCACAATAAAAGAAAGTGTAACCTTCAATGGACACAAGATTGAAATAATAGACAAGCTGATCAAGAAACACACCTTCAAGAAAAACCGGAAATAGTCACAACCCTCACAAAAGGAAACCAAGAAGAGGTAAATTTATTTGACCTCCTTACTATCGAAAATTAACGAAAGGCCTTGAGAGAATTTGTAAAACGTTTGGCCTCTACGTAGCCTCTTGAAAGAGCCATAACTTGAAACATCTTCTCGGTAAACCAAAGACAAAATAGACGCTCCAGAAAGGTTTGGAATGTATTACATTCTGTGTGGTTCCTGCGACCTAAAATATGTGGGACAAAATAAGTGAAGAATAGAAACCCGCATCAAAGAACAGTTCATCTGTATCAAAACATACAAGCCCAAAAATCAGCATTCGTCAGACATATATTGAGTACAGGGCAAAGAGCGAAAGAAGAAAATGTCTGTATCTTGCATTTTGTGGAAGACCCCAGAAAATTTAGTTTTCTGGAATCCCTAAAATTTCAAAGAATACCACCGATAAGTTAATGAATCATGATAAAATTCTACTAGATTTAACCCAAAAGAAAACCCTGCTATCTCATGTTGTGACGTTTCATCAGTGATTTTTTTTTTAAATATCTAGTTATGTTGTCAGCTAATTTTGAATTATTTTATTTATTATTTATACTTGAATTTAAGCTGTGTTATTTTATTGCCATGTCATTGTTGTGTGAAAAATTTTATTGCTATCTCTGCTCCTCCTTTAACAATGGCATGAGATGTTTTTATTGTTGAGAGAGAGAGTTGTTGCTGTGGCTGTCTGAGCAACAGGATGGAATTTGAGAGCTGAGAAATACAGTAAGCTGTTATGCTGGTTTGAAAATCAGAGAATGGTTTCTTTTTGATTAATATAATGAAAAGCTTGTTTTCTATGCATTATAGTTAGCTCTTTGTTTGTGTGAACACTACAGAAGTGTTGTGTATAAAAAATTGCCGGTATATTGTAGTTTCTGTGCAATTTGGCCTTTTTATTACCATGAGTAATATTGGTAAGGGTTAGTGATTTTAATTCTGTAGTCAGCCAAGAGTTTGCATTGTAAATAGACTTCATTTTGTTTAATTAATTTGAACTATTTTCATTATTAATGTGTTGTTAAAATATAATCCCATTTTGCTCGGAATTATGACATTCACTTCCAATAGTGGTTGTTGGCGTTTTCACATCAAGCCTGTTTTATGTAAGCTTGAAAGCAGTTGATCTGGTGCTGAAGCATATGGAATAGCAAGAAGTGCTATCATTTAGTCATAGTTAGCCTTAACTAATAAACATTTTGGAAAAAGGAGGCTTTGGCAAGCCCCTCAACGTTTGACAAGATGGATACAGGCTTTGGCAAGCCTAGCGATGGCCTGTATTCAACCCAACCACAGCTGGAATTTTTGGAAACCCATGGAATTGCTGAGCCACATCGTAGTGAATCTGCAGCAGCCAGCTAAGCCTTCAATACTGATGGTATAACGACTTCTGGTTGCAGGAGAGAACAAGCTCATTTGAAGGGACCATTGACGATTCAATTTGCATATTCTGTACGGACCCAAGAGCAGAGTATTTTTAAATTCGAGAAACTGAGGTAGTACTGTAATATTTCCTGAGATGCCAGTGAATATCCACCTGTTTGTTGCTCTCAGGTGAAGCTTTGAACTCTATACAATTGACATAAATGTAAGTGAGAAAATAAAATCTAACTTGATTGATAAGTGAAAATTTCCTATGATTATCAAAACTTAGGCTTTCATGAATTTATAGGACTAAGGAATGTGTGTAAGGCAATGTTAGTGCTTGATATAGTCTTTTGTGTAGTAGGGTTTATTATACACTTCTAGTAAAGTATAATATCACGACTTTTTTGAATTAATTAATTTTGATGATAATTAATAAGTGTCATGATAGAGAAAGGAGGAGTGAAGGAAACTGGTTTTGAATACGAGGAACAATTTTAATGATTAATTGAATTAAAATATTCCAAGTGAGATTTACAAAAATAAAATGAAAATTAATCTTTGTTGATTTCTTTGGCTCTTGATTGAAGCGCTAAAGAAAAGTCGCTATCGGGTTTCCTATATACTCCACAATCGGTAGGCGTTAATGCGAGAACGGTCAAGTTTGATGAAGTCCAAGTCCAGCTGTGACGTCTCCACGTCGTCATGTATTTGGACCAAAAGGGCTGAGTTCCAACTGGTGTGGCTTGAATTCAAATAAAGAAAATGAGCACGATTAGAATTCAAATCTTAGCCAATAAATTGCACTGCGTAACAGCAAGGAGAAAAGGAAATATAAGAGAAATCATTGAACATGAAATTCTTAATTACGGCAGCAATGTTCAAGGAGAATTACTTTTATCATGAAGGTTTGCGATTAAAATAAGTTCAAAGTAATAACTGTACCCTGAGAAACGCTGAGGGCAGCCAAGCGTGGCTCGCGTTGAGAGCTCTCTTCGCGGTGCGCGCTTGCTGTGCCTATGACGTCTGCTTCTCCTTCGAGGGTCTTGCTGACCGGGTCACTATCAGTCGCATCCGCCTTTGGTCCTTGGCTTTGGTGACGAGAGACGTCTGCTTCAGAATTTCGTAATGGCGCTGAGTCCTGTTGGATCCGCGACGAAAGCTTGGCTATTGAGGTAAACCTGGCGTCTGACGATAATCGACCAATGTCGTCGTTGTCGCCTTCGGAGCTTTTTAATGATCGCTCGCTACCTCTTGTGAACAACGTAAGTCAATTTTATGTCCGTCTCGGTTCCCCGTCGGTAAGTCGTCTCTCGAGCTAATGGCTCCTTTACGTGCCTCGCCTTCCTGGCTTGAGAAATTAGAATTTGTAAAAATTCTTGTAAAAGATAAATCTATATGCTCACTTATCTTCTTTTGAGGACGATGATGCCAATCGTTTCTGCGATGCGGGATCCCTTTTCCTTTATTAGTCTCAGCTTCTATCATGGCACTGGCGCATTCACGGCTCCCTGTCGCTTTATCATGCCGGGTCGGTAACGTGAAGGCGTTTTCCGTGCTCGCAAAAATTCTGAGTTTGAAGCGTAATTCAATGAGGCTAATGAGGGCTGGCTGCAGTACGGAGCTCGTCCGCTCCTTTTTCGTCCTTGTCCATTCGGCGTATTAAAATCCTGAACTGTAGACCAAGTAGCTCCACTCTTACCTCTTCCTTTTCGTCGCTCCTGGCTTTTATTCGCCCTCCTCATTTGCATTCTTCGTTTATTAGCCAATTGAGTGCCTTCTTTACCTTTAGCGCTCCCTTCGTCGATCGGTCTATTTTCTTTTGCAGGTGGAGGGTTTCTTTTTATCTTCTTTTTCTGCTGCCTGCCTTCTCCTCCTCTAACGTTCTCCGAAGTTGCTTTGCCCATTTTTTTACCTTCATTATCTGTCGGGGCTCGTTGACCTGACATATAAACTTATCTAGTGACTGTTCAGTTTTGATCATAAATTGACATAAACGTTTATATGTGGTGCACTGACCTGTGTAATTAAAGTGATAAGAACTATTTAATTTAATACACAGTTATTAAGTACGAGTTGGACAGTTTAATAAGCCCTGTCATCATCATAAATATTGATTTATTATACATAACACTGGTCTACAGTGGAAAAGTATTCGAAATAATTCGAACTAATTTCTGCTTGTCTACCCATGCTGAATAAGTGTTGATAAGTAAAATTTATTTATTAGTTTAAGTTTTCATGATACCTTTCCGAATTTAATGATTCTACTCTCATTGAACTTGATAATGCTTATATTTATTTAGTTAGTTGGCAACAAATGTTAAAAACGACCTTTTAGTTGACCCACAACAAGTGTTACTTCCACCATAGCATATAAAACTAGGGCTGATGAAGTATTTCATAAAAGCAATAAATGAAAATGAAACTGCTTTTCAATATTTTGCCAGAAATTGTCAAGTTTAATGAAGCTAAGATTAAGGAAGGTATATATGTCGTCCTCAAATAAGAAATTTATTTCAAGATGATAACTTGGACCCTGTTTTGGAAGGTAAAGAAAAAAAAAGCCTGGGACGATTTTCGCCTTGTCGCAACTAAGTACTTGGGAAAGAAGAGGAGTTGAAAATATGCTGATCTTATTGAAAATATGTTATCATCATACCAAAAACTGCTTGAAAATCCACTTTTTACATTCTCATTTGGACTTCTTTGCGGACAACTGTGTGGCTTTTAGCGCTGAACATGGGGAGTGCTTCCATCACGACATTGCATACACGGAAAAACGATATCAGGGTAAGTGGAACGTTTCTATATTGGCGGATTATTCTTGGACTGTTTATCGAGATGTTACAGAAGCACAATATAAGTGGGCAGCGAAAAAATCACGTCGCAATTCTGCTAATAAATAGAAGAACCCTATGATTTCTGTTAATTTTTGCAGAAGACTTGTAATTTCTTTTTCTGAAAATTGGAAACTAATTTTAAAATATAATTATTATTTTTGTATTCAGCATGTGAACATGAATAAAAAAGATACTTTACAGTCAAATTTTGTAGACTAGTGTCAATATTATTTTTCAAAATAAAGAAAATTCTTCTTTATACAGCTTGATTCACAATTCAATGTACAAACTTTTTGGGGATGTAATATGGATTATTCTAAGCGAAAGAGTTCATATGAACATGAGTCCGAATTTAAACGAAAACCGAGTTATTAATAAAGAAAAACGCTGCCACGAAGATCAACAAGTTAATAACTCAGGTTTCATAACACATTGGATAATGAACTTCTGAGGAATAATAGAGTACTTAAAACTGTCTATAACGTTGAAATTTGATTAACTTCCAATGGTAGTTTCCGAGTTACGCATTTAATATCATAATACGTGCTTACATGTGAGTACTAACCAGCACGTGTTATGATTTTGACTTTGTAACTCAGAAACTATATGTTGGAAGTCGATCAAATCTTAGCAGTACACAGCTTTTTGTACCCTATTACTTCACTAAATTTCATTATCCTATGTGTTGTGTAACCTGAGTTATTAATTTGTGGATCTTAGTGGTGGCATTTTTATTATTGTTCATAACTTGGTTTCCGTTTAAAGATGGGCTCATGTTTATATGAACGTTTTCGCTTAGAATAACCCATACTATATCCCCTAAAAGTTTGTACATTGAATTTCGAATCACCCTGTATATATGACTATCAGACGCACCCAGCGTTGCCTGGGATAATTACAATTTTATGTAAACAGGACAATAATCATTCATTTCTTCTTGGAACCCAACCCATCATTCCATCCTCATATATGTAATATTGCAAAATCACAACACACTATTCAAAAAATAGACATTCACACTGATTATATTCAAAACGTGTCGGGGATTTTTAGAAAATGTTGGATCTCCTATGCTACCAAAAAACCTAAGTAATATCCCTGGCATTGCTGGGGCCCTTTTTTGATGAAATTTTGAAATACTGAATATACAGTAAAAATGTACATATGAAAAAACTTAGAAGTAATACATTAAAAATTTATGATGAAAAATCAAAAAAATATTGTAAATGCTTCCAATGGTTGGATCTCTAAATTATTTCTTGGTCACGTTATCTTCCTTCAGATGTACACTCGCCCTGCTGTGGTGAATTCGCAAATACAATTCTTCTCTTCGTTGGCAGTGGATGTAAACGATCGTTTGTGTCAGTTTGCTCTGCTTTCCCAAAACCTTGAGTGGGTATATTCACTACTTGATAATCTGTTGTTGCAAATCACTCTCTACTGTAGATGTCCTAAAGCAAATCTTTGTGAGGCGTAGCAGTCACTGTTTCTGTTGTTAAACGCTTAACACTGGCTCAATACTGTCTCAGATTGCATTAGCAAAACCAATAACAAATAAGCAAATGGACTGCTTCCAGTATTGCCTTTCCACTCTTTTTCAATAGTCGGCTAACATTCCATTATATACAGTTAGTGCTCAATTTTAAATATTTTCAATGAAATGTTAATTTCTAAGGACTAACATTTCTTAAGAACTAATTTCTCAAGAACAACAGGTAAATTTCTTAAGAACATTTCTTAAGAACTAATTGTAAGAAAAGCCCGAACAACAGGAATTCTATGATTGGTACAAATCAGTTTTGTTTTATATTTCGCAGAAGTGGAATCTTCATTACATGACTTAAATAACCTTATTTGTATGCACAAACTTTGTTGCGTGATTATACCATTGTTGTATAATGTTGACTTGCAAGATGATAACATTGTTGATGCAAACTTTGCCCTGCAATGTTGGTCATGCAATATATCTTAGTTGTCTGTCTTGCCATCATCATGAATAACGATTTATTACCGATAATTATAATTTTTTGGAAATTGATGTAGAGAGTGACCTGTCTTCCTAGCAGAGAACTCGGCGTTGCTTGGGTTAATTAACATGTAGGTAAACAGAACAATCTCTAGAAGTTTAATTATAATTCCAAATTGGTTAAATAATAACTCAATGAATACACACACAGAGCAAAGGGACTATCTATTATTTGAAAATTTGAAAAATAGTAATTCTATCTGATATACCGGGACTTTATTTGCCTCGTCAGGACGTTTGATCGAGAGCTTAAAGGAGACACGTCTGACTCATTTGCTTCCTCAGTAGACGCTGCCTTATTTATGTCCAGTCACTGCATCAACCTGTTGAGACCCAGTATTATTATTACTTATGCTCATTATTAATATTTCTTGGAAAAAAACGCTCAATCATCGCATTATGAGCATCTCACCTTCCAAAATATATACACATTCACACAAAATATAGTCAAAATGTATTTTTATGAAATCTTTGGATCAGCTCTGCTACCAAATTTTTTTCAATAAATTTTGAAATATCTTAAAAATAAACACATGAAAATGCTTAGAATTTATACAGTAAAAATTCTTAATGAAAATTCTAAAAAAAAATCCACTGCTACTCTAAATAACTTCTTACTCACGTAATCTTACTTTAGATGTAGACTTTATGTTGTTGCAATTCGCGCTCTTCCCTCGATGTCTTGAAGCAAAACTACGCCAGTCATCACTTTGTGTAGTCTAGCAGTCGCCAATTCTTCTATTTTCTTGCTTACCATTTGCTCAATACAGCACAGAGCTAAAGGAGTGCTTCCTCTATCGTCCTTCCACTCTTTCTCAATAGTCTGCTAACTCTCCATTTTCTCTAGTTACTGATCTTTTTTAAAGATTTTCAAGAAATTAAGTACCAAGAACTCAGTTTTCTAAGAGAAGCCTGAATAACAGGAATTCTATGCATTTTTACAAATTAAAACATATCTATATTGCACAAACTTTGCCTTGCATTGTTGGTCATGAGATATATTGTTGATTCTTCCATTGGGTTGGTACATTGCGTGTTGATATCATTGTTGATACTTACTGTTGCACAAACATTACCTTGCATTGTTGTTAATGCGATCATCTTCTTAATATGCACTACCTTCATCATGAATATCGATTTATTATCGAGAGTTATTATTTTTTCGAAATCTGTGGTAGACAGTGATCTTCCTCATGCTTTCGGAAAAATCCGAATTCTAAATGATATACCGGGACTTTAAACTCTTCTTGACCTGCCTCAGATTAGAATGATATCCATCTTCACCAACAGGGAACATTACTATATACTTTAGTCCCAATTTTTTCTTGATCTTAACGTAGAAGCTCTTACACTCTCTTGCTCTATTACATAAGTCCCATTGTTCATATGTTTCCAAAGCCCGTATAGCGTTTTCTGTTTTAGCTGCAGGGTTTCTGTGACCAATACTCGTTCTTTTTCTTTCCTTTTAAGAAACATTCATTTTTGCCAGTCGTCTGGAAGTTTGATACGGAACTCAAAGGAGACACGTGTGACTCCTTTTCCTCCTCAATAGACGCTGCCTTATTTCTGTGCTGTCACTGCAACATCATTATAAATAATTCTTGGAAACGAATTTTCAATCATCGCACTATTATCATCTCAGTTTCTAAAGTATTCACATTCACACAGAACATAGTCAAAATGTATTTTTATGAAAAGTTTGAATCTGCTTTGCTACCAAATAAGCTATGTGATAACCACGGCATGGTTCTTTTTTTTTATTATATTTTGAAATATCTTAAAAAGAGAAACATAATAACGCTTAGAATTAATACAGAAAATTTTTAATGAATATTCGAAAATAATTTCTTTAAAGGCTCACAATGGATGGACCTCTCTGCTTGTCTCAATAATTTCTTAGTCTCTTAATCTTACTTTAGATGTACACTTGCAATTTCCACTCTTCTGTCGATGTCTTGAAGCAAAACTTGGCCAGTCATCACTTTGTGTAGTCTAGTGGTCGCCGATTCTTCTATTTACATGATTACCATTTGCTGAATACAGCACGGACCTAAAGGAGTGCTTCCTCAGTCGTCTTTCTAAGCTTTGTGAATAGTCTGCTATCTATCCAGTATCTCCAGTTACTGATCATTTTCAAAGATTTTCAGTATTGTTAAGTATTAAGAACTCTCAATTTCAAGAAAAGCCTGAATAACAGGAATTCTATGCATTGTTACAAATCGAAACTTATCTCTATTGCACGAACTTTGCTTTCATTATTGGTCATGAGATATATATTGTTGGTGCGTGCAAAGTGTTTGTGAACTGCATGTTGATACCATTGTTGATAACTGTTGTTGCACAAACTTTATTTTGCATTGTTGGTCATGAGATAATTCTCATTAATATACCTTGCCATCAAAATGAATTATGGATTAATTATGGATAATTATTTTTTTCGAAATCTCAGGTTGACAGTAACCTTCCTCATGCTTTGAAGATCAAGTAGACAAAATTTCATCAAGATCAGAATACAACTGTAGATTTGTATTAAAAAAAGACAAACCCACCCACAAACAAACATCCTTTTTTATATATGTAGAAAGATTTCCAGAGGCAATTGGCATTGCCCAGGATTATTCCAGTTGAAAGTGGACAGAACTACTTCAAGATTTTTATTAACAACTGATGTTGGTTTTCATTAATTTACCAATTTTCTGCTCTAGAGCAAGCTTCCGTTGTTCAGATATTTCCGATGTCTAGATTTCTTTTTCTCTTTTAACTGTAGTGTTTCTCTGGACTATACTCGTTCTTTTCTTCAGTGGCATTACGATAGACATGAATTAATATGATTCCTTTAAGCGACTATTAAATAGCAGAATATAGGCGTCCTATGTCATATACTGTCGCCAGAGAACTACCAGTGTCTGTAAATTCTCAACCTACTGGTTAAGGAAGTTGAAGTTGCCATTACGTCTGGAAGATCCTACTCTGTTCAACAGTCCCAAACACAAACTTTCACCACTCGTCTGAACATTTGTTTAGGAGCTCTCGGGAAACACGCATAAAACTTTGCCTCAAAACAGACTGTCTTATCTATCTGGTCAACTATACAAAATTCCTGCTCAATTTCCCTCGCGATAATTTGGAAATATATGACAACTATAACTTCGATGAGACAACTCTTTTCCTCGCCCCATTATCTTTTTCCTCTGTTGATGCACTTCGCTCTTTCAGGCAGAACTTAGCAATGAGTTTTCTTGCATTCGCCGTTTCTTCAGTCGACACGTTTGTGTCATCGACGGCCACCTGGGAACTTCTATGATCTCTAAGTCACTCAACACTTCCTGAGTTTCTCAATAGTTTGCTAATTATCCACTATCTCCAGCTATTGGTTTATTTTCCAACATGAGAGAATGTTATATCCTAATGTTAACTATCAATTCTAAGAAAAGCCCGAACAGCAGAATTCTGTGGATAATTACGCAGGATAATTCCAGTTGTGGTTAAACAGAACAATCTGAAGAAGTTAAAAAGTATAACGCAAATTAGTTTTCAATAATTATATAATTTCCAACTGTACACACTCGTGTTGTTCCCACCACTCGGATAGCTTTTTGTTTTCTATCACCAATAATTGTAGCTTTCTTTGTTAATATTTCTATAGATATTAATTTAAATGTATCTTTCAAACGATTACTAAAAAGCAGAATGCAGTGTGCTTATTGAATTGAAGTGTCGAATTGATGTATACTTTGTTATGAGTTATGTCATAAACTTTCGCCTGAGACTAAAGAGCATCCTTATATACTCAAGCCTACTGGAAGTGGAAGGCAAAGATGCTGACGTATCTAGACGGTTCTACATTGTTCAAAATTCCAAACACCAAATCGTCTGAATATTTGTTAGGGTGCTAAGAGCAGAACATTTCTTTCTGAACAATTTATGCTTATTCTTAATAATTCTTGGAAACCAACATCCATTATGGCATAAAAACCACCTCCGTTTCCAAACTACTCACATTCACATAGAATATAGTCAAAATGTATCGGGGATTTTTTAGGAAATGTATGTATCTGCCGTGCAATCAAATAAGCTTGGTGATATCCCTGCTGTAGCTTTTTTATATTAAATTTAGCAATAGCTTAATGTTAATATAAAGTAAAAATATAAACATTAAATCGTTTAGAATTGGTACAGTAATAATTCAAAATGAAAATTTCGAAAATATTTTAATAGCTCCCAATAGATGGACCTCTCCAAATATGGCACAGCTAAAAAATAATTCTATGATGACGTAAGCTTATTTTAGAAGTAATTTTTCCATGATTCAAATCTCTTCTAGGGTAGCAGTGCTGGTACAAGATCTTTTTTGGGCAATGGAGGTGGCATGGCTTGCAATGATTGTGGATGTGTTCCTGGACTAGTAGACTCTCTTCCACGATGGGGTGCTACCATTAACTGGGCCACTACGTTAATTATGTGTGCCATGACTTAAGGAGAGTGAGTGCATATATTATTGATTCATGTATAGTGTTGGTAAATTACGTGTTGATACCATTGTAGATACATATTGATGCCCAAATTTTGAATTGCATTGTTGATCATGAGATACCTCTTAGTATATTCCCTGCCATCATCATGAATATCGATTTATTATTGATAATTATTCATTTTTATAAAATCTATGTAGACATGAACTTCCTCATCGAATGAAGTTTAGGTGTGCAACATTATAAAGATCGGAACAAAACTGTAGATTTGTACAAGAAACAAACTCACACACAAACGTACATGCCCGCAAAAACTTCAATATATATATAACTAGCAGAGTAACCGGCATTGCCCGGCATAATCACAGTTGCAGGTAAACAGAGCAATCTCAAGAAGTAAAATTATAACTCCGATTTGGTTGAATAATAACTCAATCAATACAACCTAGAGCGAAGGAGGGGCTATCAATTCTAAGAAAAATCCGAAAAACAGGAATTCTACGTGATATATCGGCACTTTATATAACGTCTTGTTTACTTCCCTCACATAAAAATTAAATCCAGCTTCACCATCGGGGAACATCACTGGATACTTTAGACCCAGGTTGTTATTGCCCTTGATGTCGAAGCTTCTCTACACTCTTGCTCTATTCGAAACTCCCGTTGTTCAGATGTTTCCAACGCCAATTTATCTTTTTCTGTTTTAGTTGCAAAGTTTCTCTGACCAATACTCGTTCCTTTTTCCTTACACACAATTTTTGCCAGTGGTCTGGACGTTTACTACAGCTAGCCTAAACAATTTCTTAGTCACGTAATCTTACTTTTTAGATGTACTCTTGATGTTGCTGTACCTCCCACTCTGCTCACGATGTCTTGAAGCAAAACTTGTCCATTCACCACTTTGTGTAGTCTAGCAGTCGCTGATTCTTCTATTTACATGATAACCATTTGCTCAATACAGAACGGAGTTAAATAACTGCTTCCTCTGTTGTCTTTTTACACTTTCTCAATAGTGTGCTCACTCTCCATTATTTTCAGTTTGTGCTCAGTTCAAAAATTTTCAAGGAAATGTTAATTTCTTTTTCTATTTTCAGAATGTGGAGGGATTGGATGAAAGTTGACCTTTTATCCATGGATACATGACTAAGTTTTTCTTTTTTCTAGTATCCGAATTATATCTGTGAGTTACACACAGATAATAAGACATATTTCAAATATAATAGCAGAACAACATGTGCTGCTTCTCCATTTTGAAATGCTGCCCACAATCACGTCATAAACGGCACACAGCGCATTCGTTGCGCATGAGCTGTGTGATCTGAGGAGTGGGTTAGACAGGGAAGCCGTATATCGCGATTCCTCCTATTCTAAACATTTGTTACAAATTAAACCTTAGTTAAATTGCACAAACTTTGCCTTCCATTGTGGGTCATGAGATATTTATAGTTGATTCCTGCATAGTGTTGGTGAATTGCGTGTTGATACCATTATTGATACCTATTGTAGCACACACATTACCTTGCATTGTTGGTCATGAGATATTTTTTATTAATACATCCTGCCATCGTTATGAATATCGATTTATTATCGATAATTATCATTTTTTCGAAATCTGAGGTAGGCTTCAAGAAATTGGTAAGTACTAAGAACTCTCGTTTCTAAGTTAAGCTTGAATAACAGGAATTCTATGCATTGTTCCAAATTGAAACTTATCTGTATTGCACAACTTTGCCTTGCATTGTTGGTCATGAGATATATATTGTTAATCCTTACATAGTGTTGGTGCATTGCGTGTTGATACCATTGTTGATACCTGTTGTTGTACAAACATTGCCTTGCATTGTTGAACATGAGATATTTCTCATTAATATGCCTTGCCATAACCAAGAATATCGATTTTTTATCGATAATTATTATTTCTCCGAAATCTGACGTAGACAGTGACCTTTCCCTTCTTTTGAAGGTCAAGTATGCAAAATTTCATCAAGATCGGATTAAAACTGTAGATTTGCATAAAAAACAAACAAAAAAGCAAACCCTCAAATATCCTTCTTTATATACCGGGTGGGCAAGAAATAACGTGAGGTGTTCAGAGCTCGCTAGCGGGAATTCTATTAGGCGAAATGCAGTACATTTTGGTGTATATACTTAATGGAACATGCAGTTTTGATTTCTGCAAAAAAAAGGTACAGAAAGTCGCCATAGGGGGCGCTTTTTTCAAGAAAACAATGAATACCTAATTGTCAAATGAACAAATACCGTACAAACCAACTTTAGTAACAACAATAAACAATGTTTTATTTTTAATTACAAATGTGTTTTAATATGACCACCAGTGTGCTGTTCCAATAGCTGCATGCGGTACATGACATTTTCTACGGCAGCTCGCAGCATATCTGCATTAATTATTCTGATATATAACGTTATTTGATCCTTTAAGGTTGAGAGGTCAGGAACATGTGCTTGATACACAAGGGTTTTCAAATATCCCCATAACCGAAAATCACAAGGGTTGAGATCAGGCGACCTGGGTGGCCATACCATGGGAAATGCACGACTAATTATTCTGTTGTCTGAAAAACGTTCTCGCAAGATCTGCTGCACCTGACCTCCGATGTGCGGTGGCGCACCATCCTGCATAAAAATGGTAGAATCCAGACAACCCTTTTCCTGCAATCGTGGTATCACAAAATTCTCAAGCATATCGGCATACCTGGAAGAATTGACGGAACAAGTCACCGGTCCACGGGGACAGATTTCTTCAAAAAAGCACGGGCCGATGATGAAAGCAGTAAAGCCGCACCATACTGTTAGATTTCGGTGAATGCATAGGAGTTGGCAGACACACTTGTGGATTTGATGCAGCCCAAATACGGCAGTTGTGGATACTGATATCACCATTCAAATAAAAATGTGCATCATCACTCCATAAAATTTGCCATGTCCATGCATCATCCACTTCCATACGTGCTAAAAATCTCAACGAAAAGTCAGTTCAGGTACGTTCATCTCCAGGAAGCAATTGCTGAACAGTATGGAGTTTATAAGGATAAAATGTCAATATCTTATGCAATATTTTCCTCACCATCGAATATGGGATATCTGTTTGGCGTGCTATTGCGTGTGCACTGCTGGTACCCTGCACAGTAGTCGTCTCCTGTTCCACAGCAGCAGTTGCAACTTCTTCAACGTGTTGCTGCCTGATTCGTTTGCGTCCCCGGCCTGGTTGCACTCCTAGAGTTCCGGTAGATTCAAATCGTTCAATTATTTTCCGTAAGTTAGTTATGCTCATCGGTCCTCTTCGTAACGTTTTCAATCGCTGGAATTCACGAAGGGCAGCACTTGCATTGTCGCTCTTCTGATAAAACAACTTGGCTAATAACGCCCGGTCGGGCAGAGTAAGCGTCATCGGCAGGCCATTCGTTCGTGAATCATGGGAAATCCTCAGCCTTGACTTTTATTGTCATGATTGCTCAACACGGAACGCGCTTATGCAAATGTATTCGTTGTTTTCTTGAAATAAGCGCCCCCTATGACGACTTTTGGTACTTTTTTTTTTTGCAGAAATCGAAACTGCATGTTCAACTAAGTGTATACACCAAAATGTACTGCATTTGGCCTAAAAGAATTCCCGCTAGCGAGCTCTGAACACCTCACGTTATTTCTTGCCCACCCGGTATATAGACTAGCAAAGATACCCGGCATTGCTCGGGATAATTACACTTGTAGGTAAACAGAATAATCTCAAAAAAATAAATTAAATTTTGCAATACCTTAATAATAAACACATGAAAATGCTTAGAATAATTACAGTAAAAAATCTTAATAAAAATTCGAAAAAAAAAATTAAAGGCTCACAATGGAATAATTTCTTACATAATCTTACTTTAGATGTACACTTGATGTTGTTGCAATTTCCACACTATGCTCGATGTGTTGAAGCAAAACTTGGCCATTTATCACTTTGTGTAGTTTAGCAGTCGCCGATCCTTCTATTTCCTTGCAGAGTTTCTCTGACCAATACTCGTTCCTTTCCTTATTTTTGCCAGTCGTCTGGACCTTTGATAGAAGCTCAAGGGAGACACGCGTGACTCTATTGCCTCATCAATTGACGCTGCCTTATTAATGTTCTGTCATTGCTTCACCCTTTAATGCTCATTATTAATAGTTCTTGGAAACGAACGTTCAAACATCGCATTATTAACATCTCAGTTTTCAAAACATACACATTTCTACAGATTTAGTCAGAATGTATTTTTATGAAATGTTTGGATCGGACGTGAAATAAGCTAGGTCACAACCCCGGGCGTAGCTCGGACGGTTTTTATGATTAAATTTTGCAATATCTTAAAAATAAACATATGAAAACGCTTAGAATTAAAAGAGTAAAAATTTATTCTGAAAACTCGGAAAAATATTTTTAAATATTCATAATGGATGGACCTTTCCTAACCTTTGCCGCTGCTAACCCAAATAATTTCTTAATCACGTAATCTTACTTTAGATATTCCTAAGTATCTCTTTGTTTAGTTTAGTGGTCGACTATTCTTATATTGACATGCTTACCATTTGCTCAATACAACACGGAGCTAAGGTATTGCTTCCTCAGTCGTCTTTCTAAGCTTTCTGAATAGTCTGCTAACTGTCCATTACCTCCAGTTACTGATCATATTCAAAGATTTTCAAGAAATTGTTAACCCATTTTTGCACAATTGTTAACGGCCAATGTCCCATTTTTGGGACGCAAGTTTATGCATGAATAAACTATAAAAAAATTAAAAATAGACTTATTATTTTTTCCCTAGAGGTTACAAAGTAAGTCGTTTTAATAATAGAAAATAAAAAGTGTATATATTTTTAAAAGTTTTTGACGTTAGGTGGAGCCAACTCTGCCTCATTTTCGTTAAACAGACAGGAAGTTGAGTAGATGCATGTAGCACCACGTTTTGAAAGAAGAAGTTTGGTATTGTTAACGAATTGTGTTTGTTAGTCATCATATAACAGGAATAAAAGCTAAAAGTGTCACTAAAATTTGATACGTAAGTATTATACAGTCTTTATTTTTGTGTCCCATTTATGGGACATTGGCCTAGATTCACGAAATTAACCTAATCAGCCAAATTGATGAAAATAATCGTCGTTGTCGCTTTCTCTGTCTTATATTTATCTATAAATATCATGAATTTATGATTTCAGAGATATACTTTTCGTTATGTTACGACGTCCTTTATTGACAGCTGCTGATGTGGAAAGAGAGCTAAGAATCTTGTGGGAAGAAGACTCGATTGAAGATGTTGAAGTAGCAATTATCCCTCCAGCTCCTGATGAGGTGACAGATGAAGAAGATATCAATGAGGAAGAAATCCCAGATGAAAGTGGATTACTAGATGTTGCAGGTTCCCTAGAGATAATTGGTTACAAAAACAACCAGTCAGATGAAATAACTGAACCCTCTACATCAAAACGCAAAAAAAATGACCCACTGTTCTTACCCAAATGGAAGAAATGTGAACCAGCCTACAGAAAAGAAATGACAGTGCCATCTGAAAACAGACATGACAAGCTTGAATGCTTACAAGGGAAGACTGTTGTAGAGGTCTTTGAAGAATTTTTTACAGAGGATTTGCTAAACTTTATTATAGAACAGAGTTTGATCTATGCCAAGCAGAAAAATAATCTGAATTTTACTCCTGACCTGAATGAACTGAAAATATTTTTGGGGATTCTTCTCCTTAGTGGATACCATAAACTTCCCCAGCAAAACATGTATTGGGAGCAGTCTTCAGACGCTGGTTTACCTATTGTGTATAATGCCATGTCAAGGAATAAATTCAAAGAAATAAAAAAGTACCTTCATTTGAATGATAATACAAAGATTGATAAAAATGATAAAATGTATAAATTGAGACAATACCTAAATACACTGTCCAACAACTTTCAAAAAT
>JAHWFO010066979.1:155490-178636 GCA_023313115.1 Rhysida immarginata | reverse complement strand
TGTTTTAGCTTATATTTCCAAGCAGTCTACATCAAACCGTAAGCGCCCTGGCCCTCAAAGAAGTAGGCTTTTGAAAGGAAGAGTAAGTGAAGAAATCAGGTTTGATCAAGGAAATCATTTGGTAAAACCTATACTCACGCAGAGACGCTGTGCTCATTGTGGGAAAAAAACAAAAAGAATCTGTGGCAGATGTGATGTACCACTTCACGATGCATGTTTTGAGGAATTTCATAGAAAATAATATATATAAGATGGTAATAATTGTTTTATTTTTTTGTTTACAGCATAAATGTTCAAGGTATTTTTAATTTGTATTCATATATTTGACAAAAATAAAATAATCCCATTTCATATATTTTCTTTTATTAATTTGGAATTTCACGGAGTTGCGGCCAATGTCCTAAAAATGGGACGGTAGTTTTGGGGCGGAAACCCTGCGAGAATTTTCATGTAATTCACATAACGATCATCTCAGGACTGTAGAGGATATGAACAACTGTCATATCTCAAAAAAACGCAGTAGCTGAATTATGGCCAGTAATGGGTTAAGTACTGAGAACTCTCTTTTCTGAGAAAAGCTTGAATAACAGAAATTATGTGCATTGTTACAAATTCAAACTTATATATATTGAACAAACTTTCCATTTCGTTGTTGGTCATGAGATGTATATTGTTAATCCCTGCATTGGGTTGGTGCGTTGTGTGTGTGTTGATACCATTGTTGGTACCCATTGTTGCAAAAACTTTGCCTTGCATTGTTAATCATGAGATATTTCTCATTAATATGTCTTGCCATTACCATGAATATCGATTTTTTTTATCGATAATTATTATCTGAGGTAGACAGTGACCTTCCTCATGCTTTGAAGTTCAAGTATGCTAAATTTCATCTGCAAAATTTCAGGAATAAAACTCTAGATTTGTATAAAAAACAAACAAAAAACCAAACCCCAAATATCCTTCTTTATATACATAAAGGACTAGCAGAGGACCCGGTGTTGCCCGGGATAATTACGCTTGTAGGTAAACAGAACAACCTCAAAAAGCTAAATTAAACCTCCAAATTGGTTAAATAATAACTCAATCACTACAATATAGAACTTAGGGATTATCCATTCTAAGAAAAGTCCGAAAGACAGGAATTTACCTCTTCACTGTAAAAATCCATTCTAGGTGAAATACCGGGACTTGGTTTACCGAAAAAAAATTTTTTGAAGGCTCACAATGAATGGACCTCTCCAAGGATGCCTTCTAGTCTAAATAATTTTTTACTCACGTAACCTTACTTTAGATGTACACTTGTTGTTGTTGCAATTTCCTTTCTTCTTTCGATGTCTTGAAGCAAAATTTGGCCATTGATCACTTTGTGCAATCCAGCGGTCGCCAATTCTTGTATTTACTTTCTTACCATTTACTCATTAAAGCACGGAGCTAAAGGATTGCTTCCTCTGTCGTCTTTCCACCCTTTCTCAATAGTCTGCTAACAGTTACTGATCATTTTTACAGATTTTCAAGAAATTGTTAAGTACTAATAATTCCCTTTCTAAGAAAAGCCTGAATAACAGGAATTCTATGCATTGAATTCTATATTGGACAAAATTTGCCTTGCATTTTTGGTCATGAGACATATATTGTTGATCCTTGCATAGTGTTGGTGCATTGCGTGATGACACCATTGTTGATACCTATTTTTGCACAAACTATTATTTGCATTGTTGGTCATTAGTAATATATTGTTGGTCCGTGCAGAGTGTTTGTGAATTGCGTGATGATACCATTGTTGATACCTATTGTTGCAAAAACTTTGTCTTGAATTGTTGGTCATGAGATATTTCTCATTATTATGCCCTGCCATAACCATGAATGTCGATATTTTTATCAATAATTATTATTTTTTCGAAATCTGAGGTAGACAGTGACCCTCCTCATGCTTTGAAGGTCATGTATGCGAAATTTTATCAAGATCGGAATAAAACTGTAGATTTGTATAAACAAAAAACAAACAAACCCTCAAACGAACCCACAAACCCACAAACAAACACACAGCTTTCTTTATATATATAGATAGACTATAAGAGATACCCGGCGATGCCCGGGTTAATTACACGTGTAGGTAAAGAGATAGATCTCAAAAAATGAAATTATAATTCCCAGTTGGATAAATAATAACTCAATTAATACAACACAGAGCAAAGGGACTATCTATTCTACAAAAAATACGAAAAACAGGTAGTCCAGGTCATATACCGGAGCATCTAAACCCTTCTTGACTTGCCTGACAACTGCGGAGCATCACCAGATACTATAGACTCAAGTTATTCTTGCCCTTGACGTAGCAGCTCCTATACCCTGTTGCTCTATTTGAAACTGCCGTTGTTCAGATGTCTCAAACGCCCACATAGCTTTTTCTGTTTTAATGCAGAGTTTCTCTGACCAATACTCGACATAAATTTCTCTTTCCTTTCCAGACATAAATCTTTGCCAGTCGTCTGGACCTTCGATAGGGAGCTCAAGGAAGACACGCGTGACTCCTGTGCCTAATCAACAGACACTGCCTTATTAATGTTCTGTCACTGCATCTTCACTTTATGCTCATTATCAAAAATTCTTGGAAACGAACGTTCAGTCAACGCATTATCTGCACTTCAGTTTCCAAAATATATATGTTCCTACAGAATATAGTCAAAATGTTTGGACCTGCTGAGCTACCAAATATGCTAGGTGATAACCCCGGCGTTGCTTGGACTTTTTTTTTGGAATAAATTTTGAAATATCTTAAAAATAACACGTATGAAAACGATTAGAATTAATACAGTAAAAATTCTTAATAAAAATTTGAAAAAAAAATGTTAAATGCTCACAATGGATGGACCTTTCCAAGGATGCCACTGCCAGTCTAAATAATTTCTTACTCACGTAATCGTACTTTAGATGTACACTTGATGTTGTTGCAATTCCCTTTCTTCTCTCGATGTCTTGAATCAAAACTTGGCCTTTCATCTCTTTTTGTAGTCTAGCGATCGCCGATTCTTCTATTGACCTGGTTACCATTTGCTCAATACAGCACGGAGCTAAAGGAGTTCTTCCTCTGTCGTCTTTCCGCTCTTTCTCGATAGTCTGCTAACTTTCCATTATCTCCAGTTACTAACCATTTTTAAAGATTTTCAAAAAGTACTAAGAACTCTCTTTTCTAAGAAAAATCTGAATAACAGGAATTCTATGCATTGTTACAAATTTTGCTTTTCATTGGTTGATCCCTGCTTAGTGTTGGTTCATTGTTGACACCATTGTTGATAAGTATAGTTGCACAAACTTTGCCTTGCATTGTTGGTCATGAGATATCTGTTGCTGGTCCGAAGGTTTTGTGAATTGCATGTTGACACGATTGTTGATACTTATTGTTGCACAAACTTTTCCTTTCATTGTTGGTCATGAGATATTTCTCATTAATATGCCCTGCCATTACCATGAATATCGATTTTTTATAAATAATTACTTTTTTTTTGAAGGAATAGGCAGTGACCTTCCTCATGCTTTGAAGGTCATGTATGCGAAATTTTATCAAGATCGGAATAAAACTGTAGATTTGTATAAAAAACAAACAAACAAACCCACAAACTCACAAACAAACAAACATCCTTCTTTATATATATAGAAGATAGAAGATACTAGCAGAGTTTCCCGGCGTTGCCTGGATAATTAGAATTGTAGGTAAACTGAACAATCACAAAAAGTTAAATTATAACTCCAATTTGGTTAAATAATAACTCAATCAATACAACTCATAGCAAAGCGACTATCTGTTCTACGAAAAATACGAAAAATAAGAATTCTAGGTGATATATCAGGACTTAATCTAAACTCTTCTTAACTTGTCTCACCACTGCGGAGCATCATCTCATACTTTAGACTGAAGTTTTTCTTGCCCTTGACGTAGAAGCTCTTTACTCTCTTGCTCTATTTGAAACTCATGTTGTTCAGTAGAACCCGTGTTGGTCAGAAGTTTGCTCGAAACTGGAAATTTACACAATTAAGTGGTTTCAGTGGAAAACAGGAAAATTTGGCTAAACATGTGCATGCTTCCAGAAGCCATCTCAGAAACCAATGGACGTGCACACGCCTAAATTGGAACAATTATCTGGTAACTTGCTCCCAGTGAATCATCCAAATTACGTGGGCATAGATGGTATAGGAGCCATGTTGCAAACAATTTTGCTCTTGTTTCAAATGCCCGTATAGCTTTTTCTGTTTTAGTTGCAGAGTTTCTCTGACCAATACTCGTTCTTTCTTTTTCCTTTACAGACACAACAATTTTTGCCAGTCGTCTGGACGTTTGATAGGGAGTTCAAGGAAGACAAATATGACTATTTTGCGTTATTATTAGACGCTGCCTTATTAGTATATGCTGCCTTATTAATGTTCTGTCACTGCATCATCATTTTATGCTTATTATTAATATTTCTTGAAAACAAACGTTCAATCATCGCATCATCAGCATCTCAGTTTCCAAAATATATACATTACCACAAAATATAGTCAAAGTGTATTTTTATGAAACGTTTGGATCTAATGTGCTACCAAATAATCTAGGTGATACTTCGACATGGCTGGGGCTTTTTTATTTTTGATTAAATCTTAAAGATTTATACATGAAATGCTTAGAATTAATACTGTAAAAATTCTTAATGAAATTCGAAAAAATATTTTAAAGCTCACAATGGATGGACCTCTCCAATTATGTCATTGCTTGTCTAAATAATTTCTTAGTCACGTAATCTTACTTTAGGTGTAAATTTGATGTTGATGTGATTCCCTTTCTTATCTCGATGTCTTGAAGCAAAACTTGGCCATTTGTGTTGCCTAGCAGTCGCCGATTCTTCTATTTACTTGCTTACCATTTGCTCAAAGCAGCACGGAGCTAAAACAGTGCTTCTTCTGTCGTCTATCCATTCTTTCTCAATAGTCTGCTAACTCTCCATTATATCCAGTTACTAATTATTTTTAAAGATTTTCAATAAAAATAAAAAATTAATAATAATTGACAAAATAAATAATAAATAAAATCAAAATAAAACTAGAAATATAAAATAAAAAAAAAATAAAATAAAAAGCGGACGTTTCGGTATAAATCTAGAAATAAAAGGTGTTGTGGTGTTTGCCATTTTCTTAACCATGCTACCTCCATTTCCAGCAGTGCTTCCTCCTTTACTTTCTAAATTAACCAGAACCTGACGTGCACTTCTCTCAACTTAATTTACCTGTTACATTGCAAAGTATGCCAGAAACAGTACGTTGGAAAGACGTCAATACCATACGCTCCTGATTCGCCGGACATAAGTTCGACATCTTTAGCAATGCCGACACCCCTGTTGCTAAACACTTTAATTCCCCTGGCCACTCTTTGCAAGCCATCAGCTTTTATATTCTTGGTAGTAACTTCCATAACAAAAAAGAACGAAAGCAATGCGAGTCTTTTCTAATTTGGAAATTCAATTCCGTCAGCCCTAATCGCATTAACCTCATTACCTTTCACATATTCCTCTTCAACTTCTGCTATTCCCTAATTTGTCGTAGGCTCTCTGGGCCCGTTTTTTCTTTTTCATAATCTTTTCTCAGTTATTTATTCTTTTTTAATGTTCTCTCATATTTTTCTACCTCTATGTTCACTTTGTGTCCGTCCCTGTACTCTCTTTTTTCGTAGGCTTTCTATACTCTTTTATTTTAGTTAACTTTTTATGCAATACTATTTTACAGGGTAACTATCGACCGGGAATTTTCAAAAAATTATTTCCGGGAACAGTCAGGGAATTTTTTTCCAGGGAATTTTACGAAATCGTTTTGCTAGACACCTTATCATTCCTAATTTTAATTTGGTATATGTTATCCTATTGCATTTTTTTCGCCATCCTCTTATTACCTCCTATTTGTCCTCCTTCCTTTTCTATCCCAACACGACTTCAAGTTCTTCCCATTGGTACTCTTCCAGTTTTTCAGCCAATACCGTCTTACTTTTCCCTATGCCAACTATATATAAAGGCGTCCTTTAGTACTCTTTTCACATACAGTTCTCGGTGCTGGCTGTCTCTATCGTGGATGTGTGTCTCCATCGTGGATATGTGTCTCCATCGCGGATGTGTCTCCATCGTGGATGTGTGTTAACCGCTCGCAGATGAACTTCTTTTTGGACTTCTGGTTGTGATCTTGAAGTGCTCGGTTGAAAGTTGCTGATCCTGGTTTACTAATGAGAATGCATCGGTGGACTTTCGAAGAGAACTATCAAGATAGGACTTTTTTAAGCCTTTTAAGCTGGGTCGTTCTGAGTAGGTGCGTTCTAAGGACGGCAAAACTACGCAGCACACCTGCATCATGGCGACGTCAGGCGCTGCATCAAAATCTTCTTCATGTACTGTTAAGTATGCTAATAGTAAAGTGTTAACCTGTGAACTGGCGTACAAAGATGCGTGCAAGGATCCAAGATTTCTGGCATTTGACGTTATTATAATAATGAACAATTTGAGGTATTACGTACTGAACTGAATAACAAATATATAGAATTAGAATCAAGGTTGGAAGCACTGTCCAAGGAACTTGGTAGTAAAATGGATAGTTTAAAAAAGGACGTTCAATATGGTATTATAGAGACTGCCAATGGCCTTTGCTAACCTTGGCAATATTATCAAGGAGTTTGTGGGCTCTACCATTACTTCTGATTCGCTCATGATAGTTACTTTCTCATACATAATAATGAAAACGTTTCAACTTGCCTGGAAGCGGTCAACGAAAGAAACTCCTCACTACGAACTAATGTAAAGAGAAGGCGAAAATGATTCTGCTGACATTGATGGAGGTAATTGGCGTACTGCGCAGAATAAAAAGAACAAAAATGGTGTTAGGATCGAAAATATTCAATCCACTGTCAATATCAACGATAGTGTCTCTGTGGCCCTACGTGGTAACAAAGCTAAGCTTAGTTATTACCAAAGCAATGTCACCCCTGGAAAGGGAGCTATTTATATTCTTCTGATTATTATTCGTCACCATGGAAAACCAATCAAGGAAACCCTAGAGTAAATCACAAAGCACGTGTCTTTAGATAAAATGACCTGCCACACCGGTCGTAAGGACACCATTAAAAATTAAGTGTCTTGATGAAGACACGCGCAAAATTCTAGTGTCTGGAGTAAAGAGTAACGATGTGCTAAAAATTATGCATCATCAGCTCAAATCAGAAAAGCTGCTGAAATACGTTGTCCGAAATTTTGACACAATATATGATGTAGAAGACTTTTGTCATGACCTCAGGAGGGCAAATTATTACCCAGAAAAAACTATGAGGCTGAAAAAAGCAACCGGTTCCATTGAAATGCCTCTGGTATTTCTTCTATTCCAAAATACTGAGCATAATAAGTCCTTTTTGAGTTTAAAGCGTGTCGGTCCTCTTGGTGTTATTGTAGAATTGTTTAGAGGCAACAAATAGCCCTTACAGTGTTACAACTGTCTACGTTTTGGCCACGTCTCCAAAGGTTCAACTGAATCGCCTAGATGTAACAAGTGCGCAGGTGACCATCAGTCGTGGGACTTTACTAATGTAAAGGGTAAAGACCCCGCTAAATATATTCCATGTTTTGGTCAGCATACTTCAAGTTATACTAAGTGTCTGAAACATCTCCAAGTCAAAAGCACCAAAGTGGTTGATGGCAGAACCTATGCTTCAGTCGCATCCAGCTCTTCTCATTCAGATATGGTCGATACATTCCAATTGCGCAGCATTTATAGGTGTTTGGGTAACTTTCTAGACCTCGTTACTGCCACAGGTTGCATCCCAAGAAATCAAGAACTGACCATGGACAGACACCACTACAGAACAATTACCCATGGAGAGCTTCGTTGCAATATATGGAACGCCAGGGGAATCTATTGGAAGCGCATCGGATATTATAATTTCCTCATAAATTGGAATATCGACATCGCTTTCTTGTATGAGACGCACCTTAAATCAACTCCAGATTTTAACTCGCCGGGTTATCATGTTTATCGAAAGGATTGACCTCTAGGTAACAACGCCACTCAAGCATTTGGTGGAGCAGCTACCATTGTCAAAGATGGCATTGATCATCATGAGACTGTCACTCCGAATTTTGTAGGAATGGAAGCTGTTTCCATTATGATAAATGACGCCGACGCAGGTGAAATTAAATTCACCTCTCTGTATAATTCACCTAGGCATAAGCTTGGACCGCGCGATCTTGATGAGCTGCTCTCTGGGCCCGCTCTGGTGGTTATGGCGGGAGACTTTAATGCTAAGCACCCTGCATAGAATTCCAAATGCTGCAACCAACATGGCAATATCCTCTATGGATATACTCTAAACGAGATTGACACCTTCGTTGCTGGACCCCTTAATGACACGTACTATTGTGACCATTCCTGTCAGCGACGTGCTGAACGTTGTAGTTCTTAAAGGATTCTTTAAGCCCTATAATATATTCACAGTCGACGACTTATCCTCTGATCACCATCCAGTGATGCTTATCTTTGAGGGCTTGAACATCGATGTTAAGATTGGGCTTCGCTCCAAACAAGACTGGAAACTCTTCAGGGATATCCTTAGAGAAAACAGCATTCCATATAAGGAGGTAATTGACAACGAGGATATCATTGCAAATATCAGTTCTATTACTCGTGTTATCTATGATGCAACAGCTTCCAGTGCTTCCACTGCTGATCGAAAGTGTCCTGAACATCTCGATCTCTCTATTTACATCAGGCATCTCATACTTGAAAGAAATTCCTATATAAGGATATGACAGTGTAAACGACTTCCCTTCTTCAAGATGACATACAACAGGCTAGCTCGCAAGGTCCAGGAGGAGGTTAAATCTTTAAGTAATAAAAGAGCGAAAAGTTAAAGGCCCTGTCAGTCCAGGACAACTCGCTCTGGGGTACTGTAAGGTCTCTAAAAGGAAACAGACCCATCAACTTGCCACCGCTGCTTACCGCAAATGGCAATGCTGTCACTGGTGACCAAGATAAAGCTCAACTGATCGCCGACTCTCTGGTAAAACAATTTACCACTCCTGGTGAGAACAACCCGAATAATTTCCCAAATATTCGTCTTGTCAATGATATATGTATTGCATATGAGCTCACTCATCGTCTTTCCACCTGTGAGGACATAATTGGTATTCACGAACTCTCCGGTGTCATGATGCATCTTAAAAGCTGGAAAGCAGCAGGTATCGATTCGATCACAAATTGTGCTCTCAAAAACTTGCCTCCTAATGTTGTTACGACTATTTTCAGGGCCATGAATGACTGCTGGAAACATGGTTACTTTCCTGGCATGTGGAAAGAGTCTGTTATCGTACCATACAAAAGCCTGGTCTTAACCCTGCTCTCCCTGTCAGCTATAGGCCTATAATCTTGTTACCTATGCTATCAAAAGTGTTTGAACGCGTCATTCTTAAGAGATTAAATGACTTATTTGTGGCTAACAATCTTGTTCGTGAAGAGCAATTCGGCTGTCGCCCAGGTCACTCCGGACAACTCCAGATCTGGAGGCTTATTGCAGATTTAAACACTCCTCTTAACTGTGCTAAATATAGTGATCTTGTCTTTTTGGATGTCCGAAAAGCTTTTGATCAGGTTTGGCATGAAGGCCCGATATACAAAAATATTACTTGTGGATTTCCGAACGATCTTATTGCCTTGGTTAGATCCTTTCTGTCAAACAGGATATTTCGTGTCAAGGTTGGCTGCTCCATGTCTAACCCATGTGACGTCAAAGCTGGTGTTCCCCAGGGTTCTGTCCTAGGCCCTGCACTCTTCAATTTCTTCATCCACGACTTCCCAACACTTACAAAATGCAAGCTGTTCACTGACGACGCATCCATCATGACCACTGACCGCGTTCCCGCACATGTCATATCTCGATTGCCTTACATCAAATGCCTTACATCAGTGCGAGAAATGGTTTGGTAAGTTGAGACTCGATCTAAATGTTGACAAATGCAAGGCGATGTTCATTACAAAGAAACTTCGGAAACCCCCGAGTCCTCTCTTCCTTTTTGATAAAGAGCTCAAATGGCTAAAACATTACAATTAACTCGGAGTGTTAGTAGATGCCAAGCTAAATTAGGGTGCCATGTCTCCTACGCCATCAACAAGGCAAAGAAGGCAAAATTCAGTCTGGTAGCTCTTCTGGGGCGAAGCAGCGCACTTAGATTGGACTGCAAACTACTGCTGTATAGGATGGTAATCCGAACCATCTTCCGTTATGGTATGCCTGCCTGGGCTACAATATGCAAGTCCAGATGGAAGGACCACCAAAACCTCCAAAATGTTACCATGAGGACCATTGCCCCACTTGACAGGAGAATTGCAACAAACACTTCTATTGCCGACGATTTTGAGATACCTCCCATTGGGAATCACATCCAGGAATTGATGAAAAGGCTGCTTCCGAAGATGAAGGACCATCCCAATCTTCAGGTTGCAGGTATTCTTGAGCATCCGCTTATCTTCAGAAGCCTCCTTAGACATCGCAGTCCGCGTCACATCCTGGACATCAATTTCGACGACATCCAATAGGCCATATTTCTCGTCTCTGTTGTCCCTCGTCAATCAACAATCAACACTATCGTCTTAATAGGAAAGGACTGCATCTTATCCTCTGGATGACTTAACTAAGTTTTATCGGGCTTCTTGCGTAGTTCAGTGTACTTCCTGTGGTTACTTTCTGGACGAGTATGGCAGTGAAAGTATTGCTTTCAGACCACTCGTTTCGTTTTCCCTGCACTGTTCGATTGTCGATTGTCAAATACTCTTTTCATAACTTCAGGATAATCCTCTTATATTCTAATTGCCTTTAGAAAATTATCCTTTTTGCTTTGATAAAGGATAGTCTCTATCCGAAATGTCAGCTTTTTATTTTATTTTTTATTTCTAGTTTTATTTTGATTTTATAAATTATTTACTAATTATTTTGTCAATTATTATTTATTTTTTATTTCTATTTTATAACTTTTATTTATTGTATTCCAGGGATTTTGTATCTCGTCCTTTTTTCTTATAAATAACCGTTCAAAGATTTTCAAGAAATTGTTAAGTACTATAACTCTCTTTTCTAAGAAAAGCCTGAATAAGAGGAATTATATGTATTGATACAAAGGGGAGAGCGTACGCAAAACTCAACGCCGCTACGGAAGTAGGTGGCACTCTGGGTTTGAGGGATGTTGGAAATGATACGGTTTGCAACTCTAGCACAGTGAAGCACACGGTCTTTTTAAATTTAAGAGATATTCTAATGAAACATGCCATCGACTTGTGTTGTCCCATTATGTAGCAGCAAAGGAGGTTACATATTTCCGAAAGACAAAGTTTCTCAAAAAAAAAAAAGATTATAGCGATCAGGAGAGAGCATTTTTACCCTACACGCTACAGCAAAGTGTGTCATGAGCATTTCACGTCTGATCAATTTATCACAAGAAGATCTGTCGAGACAGGTGGGTACAAAATAATGCTATTATAATATTTTAACATTATCATACTGTTATTATTTGTTAATAAAGCAAATTAATTTTATTTTGTAAGAGAGTAAACATAAAGAACTGCTGCTTACATACGAGCTTTGCTTATAGGCCTACTCCTTCTACGAAAAACGACTACGAAGCTAATTTTCCTTATTTATTTATGTAGATTCTCTTCCATTTTTAAGACGCCTCAAACCAGGAGCAGTTCCTTGTGTCTTTGCGTGGACTAAAGAAGAGACCGATCTCAAGAAAGCAAGAAATTTGCTTGCATTAGCTGGAGAGGGTAGAGGTGAACCAGTCGCATCAGCTGTTAGTTGCTCTGAATATGACAGTGTGAAGTTTGGGGAACATTCCGAGCAAGTTCTGAGAACTGAAGCAAGTTTAGAATCCGAGATTCAGTCACATTTTATATTTAATGTTAGCTTGACTGTAGAGATAAATTCCACTGTCTATGATGACAGCGTTGAAATACCATGTGAACCAATCAATGAGCAAAGTGAACAAGTTGAAATTGAACTCACGTGTGGCTCAGACTCTGTATTTTCCAGAGGAGTTCAAACTGAGCATCATTTTTCATTGCTTCACAGGTCTCGAGAACTATAAAAAATTTTGCTACGTCTTCAGGACTCTCAGTCTTTGAGCTTATAAACTGAAATACAGGGTGAATACAAAAGTCTGAACCCCCCTTTTATTTTTGAACCGAAGCAGAAATGTCAATTTTGAAGAATCCAATGAATAGGAAGTTGTGGGTGGCCTATCCCATGGTGCACTTTTCTTCATCCCAAATATGTAAATTAGGACACATTCAAAATTTATCTCAAAAACCGTAAGGGATAGAGAAAAAAACCCAATTGCAAACTTGTTCAGCATAACAAACAAATAAAACAAAAAAATCACCCAAATCGGACCAACTAATCACCCACGCTCACGTGGTGAATTGTTTGTAGCTTACAAACAGTCACACTGCACAAACAAGTTACTTCAAACAGTTTAAAAAAAGTTAATCAACAAAATGCTCGATGTGACGACCGTGGGCACCATAACACAATTGGGCACGGAACCTAACTGACGCCAAAACATCGGCAAGCTTGGCTGGTGTCACTCCTCGGCACGCTTCCTGGATTCGTTGAACCAGATCCTCCAGTGAGGCAGGCTGCGTAGCATAAACCTTGTCCTTCAGGTATCCAAACAAGAAAAAGTCAAGCGGTGTAAAATCAGGGTAGCGGGGTGGCCAACGAACTGGTCCTCCTCGGCCATTGTTTTCCAAATATCTCACTTAGACGCTCGCGAACGACCAACCCGTAATGTGGAGGAGCTCCATCATGCTGAAACCACGTGCAGCTTATACGAGGCCAATGGCAAATTGTCAATGAAGTCTGTGACTACCATGTTGAGAATTTCAGCCCGGTAGCATTCTGCAGTTAGTGTTCCATTGTAAAAATACGGTCCAACCACAGTGTCATTGTACAGTCCACACCACACATTGATTCTCCAGTTCACTTGATGAGTTGCTTCTCGCAGACATTGTGGGTTTTCGTCTGCCCAATGATGATGGTTGTGCCTGTTGATAACTCCATCCCTGGTGAACTGGGCTTCATCTGTCCACAACACCTCATGAATGAAGTTTGGATTGTCATCCAGGCAGGTAAGTAACCAGTTGCAGAAGGCAGCCCTAGCAACAAAATCCAATGGCAGTAACTCCTGGTGACAATGAATATGGTATGGGTGAAAATGATGTGCGTGTAGAATGTTGAGAACAGTTCTCTGATAGCACCCAACATCTGCAGCAATTGCTCTGCTGCTTATGTGGGAATTTGCAGCAAGTGTTGTTGTATCCTCGTCGTCTTCTGCCCTTGTTGGTTCTCGTTCTGCATTAACATTCCCTGTAGCCTCGAATCTTTGAATAAGGTGACGCATTGTTTGACGAGATGAATGGCGTTCGTTAGGGTATCTGCCTCGATACAACCTAACTGCAGCATGTAGGTTTCTCCTTGCCTCTCCGAAGCAGAAGATCATGTTGACCATTTCCATGTGTAGCTTGCCATCCTGGAATTGCTTTGTCTTCTGTGTGCTGAAACATACCTTTTATTTGCTTTTCCGCATGAAAGTGAATGTAAGTATGAAAATTTATGTTAATTTTTTGATTTGCATGCTTTACATAGTGGAAATATCAACATTCAGTTTTCCTTGTGCAGAGTGACTGTTTGTAAGCTACAAACAGTTCACCAGGTGATTGTGGGTGATTGGTTGGTCCGATTTGGATGATTTTTTTGTTTTGTTTGTTTGTTATGCTGAACAACTTTGCAATTGGGTTTTTTCTCCATCCCTTACGGTTTTTGAGATAAATTTTGAATGTGTCCTCATTTGCATAATTGGGATGATGAAAAGTGTGCCATGGGATAGGCCACCCAAAACTTCCTATTCATTGGATTCATCAAAGTTGACATATCTGCTTCGGTTCAAAAAATAAAAGGGGGGTTCAGACTTTTGTATTCACCCTTTATATGTATAGTCAAGTTATATTGTTAAATGTTCCAGACCAGTTTTTTTTAACTCTTATGAAGCTGAGAAGAAACTATCCGGATTATGAACTTAGTGTGTTCTTTGAAGTATCAGAAAGAACTGTTGCAAATGTGTGTATTATATGGGTCAATTTTATGTGTATGCAGTGGCAAGAAGTGGACTTGTGGCCAATACGTGACTGTGTAAAATATTACATGCCTACAGGATTCCAGCAAGACTTTCCCACAACACGTGTCATTATTGATAGAATAGAGGACCCCATACAAAAGCCCTCACACCCCGTGGCCCAGCAATCTACCTTTTCCACGTATAAGAACAGAAATTTCACACAATAGTAGTTGGTGTCACACCTGGAGGCCTAGTTTCTTTTATTTCACCTGCATACGGAGGGTCAACTAGTGATCGGCAGATAGTAGAGAGAAGCAGTTTAGTGGAAATGTGTGAACCTGGTGATTCTGTTATGGCAGACAAGGGGTTTAATGTGCTGGATCTATTTGCCACCAGGAACGTAAAAATAAATATACTTACATTAATGAAAGGGAAAAATCAGTTGACTGGTACAGAGAGAAAACGTGATCGCAAACTGTCTAACAAACGGATTCTTATTGAAATAGGACTGGGCAAAACATAAAAATCACTGACTCAACCAATGACACAAACAGTCACAGAGCTTGCAGATAGAATTATTTTTATTGTCTTTATGCTGTTTAATTTCATAACGGAAATTGTAGGACCAACAGCTTACTTTGTACTTATCTCATTTTAAAAAAATAATAAACTTTATTAAGATAAAAATTATGGTGGTGCGTTTTTTTGGTCTTAAACATTGCACATGAGAGAAAAGGAAATAAACTAAGTTTTATCTGATTTGACTTATTATGTATATGATCAGGTAAGTAAGTTAATATTAATTTTAAAGCAGTTACTTTACATTTTTTGTCAAAAGTTCAATTTTTATTACACCAGGAATAGAATCATACTGTAAAATTTAATGTGCGCATATAATTTGTAGATCCTTATAATGAAAATGGGGATGACTGAGGAAAACCAAAATATTACACGATTTGACTAGTAGAATTAGGTCTAAAGTCTTCTAATTTAATAACAATAATAATAATAAAAATAGATTAGGATGAAGATTAAAAATATAATGAAGATTATAAATTGTACTTGCAATAATTTCTGTATAGGAGATTTTCCAAAATTGCTAGTTTCATGGATTTGCTATAGAAATATTCCAATTGCCGCACCATTGTAGAAACAAATTTTTCATCCTAATTAACTTCAATTATTTTAAAATCTTTTATTGTGTACACAGCAAAATCACATTTGTGTCGACCTCCAGCAAACATTTGACCTTGCACTTGGTAGTAGTAAGGATGTGTTCTATCAAGAACCAGATTTCCCGTTCCTTCACATAACTGAAGATAAGGAATAGTTTCTGGATTTATATCAATTTGTTTGCTGGTGTATGGACATTTTATTTCTAAGACTTTGTCCAGTTCTATTAATCCATCAGGACTTGCTGCCAAGAATGGGAAATCTTTGCAAACAAATAGCCCACAAGTTTCAACTGGCACTCCAGTTTGTTCAGTGTACGAGCAGTGCTTTCGTGCTTTTCCCCATGAATAATGGCACTAGCATAAATCGGAGACTTCTTTACTCTTAACATACTTTGAGTAAGAAAAGAAAGATTGTTTTTTTCAGTTGCTTTAGATATTTTGCCAAATGCAGATGAGGTTACTCTACAGGATCATTCATCGTACCAAATTGGGTTGTAACACTGACCTCGTGTTCGGAACTCTATTGTTTTTATTTTCTCAATACTTTTGATATTTATTTTCAAACATTTAAGGAATTTGTCTTCTGGCAACATCTTTAAATAATCATGGTCCTAAACTACTCCATATGGGTTCGCAGGTGGAAACAACTGCATGATAGGCATTTATGAGTTGGCACATGCTTGGTAATTTATAGTTTGGTTTCTAAAATATTCCCTGTACTGTGGTTGAGCAACATAACTTGGAGGTCTTGGATCGAAAACGCAGATACTTGGCGCATGACTTGCTTCATAATTTTGGCCGCGTCTCCTTGGTAAGTTACTGCACTTAATAGAGCATCCTTTAAACTTCTTAGTAGGCTGATGGTGTGCTTGCAGCAAGTCAGTACAGGTTTGCATTGTAGTCAAGTCTTTTCCTTCTGTAAAAATTTTTAGCCCAAGCAACTCTGCCACAATGTGCTTGCAGGATCCATTTGGTCCCATTCCTGCTGTACATTCACAATGGCTGATCTCTACATGTCCATCATCTGACTGCAAAATGTCAACAAAGTATTTAACACCTTTCTTCATCTGAGCCAAACACTGTGCACTGATGTAAGTTCCCTTTTCTGGTATCCTACATGACCGCACAAAGCACAGAAAACCAGACAAATACAAGGCACTTCCATCATTCGTGTTTGAGATTCCTGTCTGCGCTGTGAATGCATTTAGATGGTCCGACGAAAAAGGTGGCAGAATCGTGCTGGAATTCACGTCTTTGAAAAGATTCGCTGCTGGTTTTGAAAATGTAAAGGACTGTTGACACTCTTCATTGTCCCGGAAATTATTCCTCGCATAAGCTGCTAACCTAAATCAAAGGGAAATAATTTAAAACATAATAAAACAAAGTACTTTCTATATAGAAAAACTAAAAGAAGCATCATGTACAATATAATAAAAAAGCAGTGGCTACATACATGGCAACTATGAGCCGCTCTCGTACCTGGTATGCAATCACTTAACCTGTGAAAAGGTGAAAGTAAGGAGAGAAAGTCCCAACATGACAGAGCGAGCTAAAACTTGTTATTACGATAGGTTACGATTAGCTATTGTTGGGGTTCCTGTCAAAAGCATTAGGGCTGGGGGAGGCTTTGGTGGGCGTGCAGCGCCCACCCCCCAACTTCGGGAGCCCAGGAACCGAAGGTAGCAGTAAGTTTGTCAACTTTAACTTTCCCTTCTTTCGAAATAACTAGGCCCCGAATCCATTGTTATAATGGATGGAATCGATTCATGGTTGCCATGAACGTAGCCACAGCCTAATAAAAAAGAACCAGCATCGTTTACAACGTCTGGCCTCTTACCTATCAACGAGATCCTTTTTTCGCGTGGAAATTTTGGATCCCCTTTTTCTTTAATTCTTCCTTCAGTCTTTTCATTGTCCATGTTCCGAAATCTTGCTCCATTTTACTCAAAAAAGCATTAGCATTATAATGAAACAGAAAGGATGTTAAGCAACATAACCAGTCAGTATACACACTGCCTAATGTTACCGGAAGCTCTCTCTCGGGTGTCGCCATCGTGCGGATAAAATTGATAATATACCAGTGCGCTCTCCCATTGAAAGTTATCTATATTACAAAAATTGTGCCTTGCATTGTTAGTCATGAGATATATATTGGCATTATTAGTCATGAGATTGTTAGATATATTGTTCATCCTTGCAGAGTGTTTGTGAATTGCGTGTTGATACCATTGTTGATAAGTAATCTTGCAGAAACTTTACCTTGCATTGTTGGTCATGAGATATTTCTCATTAATATGCCTGGCCATAACTATGAATATCGATTTCTTTATCAATAATTATAATTTTTTCGAAATCTGAGGTAGACAGTGACCTTCCTCATGCTTTGAAGGTCAAGTATGCAAAATTTCATCAAGATCGGAATAAAACTGTAGATTTGTATAAGAAACAAACACACCCACAAACCCACAAACAAACCCACAAAGATCCTTTTTTATTTATATAGACTAGCAGCGGACCCGTCGTTGCCCGGGTTAATTACGCTTGTAGGTAAACAGAACAACCTCAAAATGCTAAATTAAACTTCCAAATTGGTTAAATAATAATTCAATCACTACAATAGACAGCGAAGGGACTATCCATTCTTAGAAAAATCCGAAAGACAGGAGTTTACCTGTTCACTGAAAAAATCCATTCTAGGTGATATATCGGGACTTGATTTGCCGAAAAAAAATTTTTTAAAGGCTCACAATGGATGGACCTCTCTAGAAGGATGCCTTCTAGTCTAAATAATTGTTTACTCACGTAATCTTACTTTAGATGTACACTTGATGTTGTTGCAATTTCCTTTCTTCTTTTGATGTCTTTAAGCAAAAATTGGCCATTCATCACTTTGTGTAGTCTAGCGGTCGCCGATTCTTCTATTTACCTGCTTACCATTTGCTCAATACAGCACGGAGCTAAAGAGTGCTTCCTCTATCGTCTTTCACTCCTTCTCAATAGTCTGCTAACTCATTATCTCCAGTTACTGATCATTTTTAAAGATTTTCAAGAAATTCTTAAGTACTAAGAATTCTCTTTTCCAAGAAAAGCCTGAATAACAAGCATTGAATTCTATATTGCACAAACTTTGCTTTGCATTATTGGTCATGAGACATATATTGTTGGTCATGAGACATTGTTGATCCTTGCATAGTGTTGGTACATTGCGTGTTGACGTCATTGTTGATACCTATTGTTGCACAAACTTTTATTTGCATTGTTGGTCATGAGATATATATTGTTGGTCCGTGCATCGTGTTTGTGAATTGCGTGTTGATACCATTGTTGATACTTATTGTTGCAAAAACTTTGTCTTGCATTGTTGGTCATGAGATATTTCTCATTAATATGCCGTGCCATAACCATGAATATCGACTTTTTATCAATTATTATTATTTTTTCGAAATCTGAGGTAGACAGTGACCTTCCTCATGCTTTGAAGGTCATGTATGCGAAATTTTATCAAGATCGGAATAACACTGTAGATTTGTACAAAAACAAACAAACAAACCCACAAACAAACCCACAGACAAGCAAACATCCTTCTTTATATATATTGATAGATAGATAGATAGATAGATAGATAGATAGATAGATAGATAGATAGATAGATAATTGATTTTATTCTAGAAGAGGCACCCGGCATTGCCGGGGTATTTACAGTCGTAGGTAAACAGAATAAACAAATGAAGTTAAATAATAACTCAAATTGTTTTACAGCAATTCTGCAATTTACCGCTGTAGAGGAAGCATTCGTTGTTCAGATATTTTCGACGCCTGGAGAACTTTTTGTCTTCTCTGGCCAATACTCATTCATTTCATTTATTTACTACTTGGTAAACTTTTATTGCAATTGCACTCTGCTCTCGATCTTTTGAAGCAAACATGATAATTCTTCAGTTTTTGTGGTCTGGTAGTCGCAGTTTCTTCTGTTAACCAAAGGGACTGGTTCCACTCTCGCCTTTCTCACCTTTCTCTATGGTGTGCTAATTGTCCATTATCTCCAGTTAGTGGTTTTTTTAACTAAGAATTCTAAGAAAACCGGGAAACTATTCATTTTTACAAACTGAACCTTATTTTTAAAGCATTTACACCTTGCTTTCATACTTGTTCACGAACATTTCGTACTTTTTCACAACTATTTCTTACTTTTTCACAAAAAATTAGTACGATTTCAAACACATTTAATTCATATTTATTATAAATTGTCCACATTTACAGGACAATTATAAGCAATAATCAATTTTTATGTGCATTTACATAATTAAACAAATATCGAAGCAGATTTAACACTAGGACGCTGTTTATCACTGGACCATTAGTGGTCAGAAGCTCTTATGGCTGCAGTTTTTGTAAGCACTTCTGTTTGGTTAATAGACGCAGACGTAAACGTAGCTAAAAAGTTTCTTCGATATTTGCTAACTAATCTTTCTAATCTATAGAAACACTAGCAGAGGACCCGGCATTGCCTGGGATAATTACGCTTGTAGATAAACAAAACAATCTCAAAAAGTTAAATTATTCCTCCAAACTGGTTAAATAATAACTCAATCAATTCAACACAGAGCGAAGGGAATATCCATTCTATGAAAAATCCAAGAAATGTGTGGGGATTCCATATGATATACTGGGACTTTATTTAAATTCTGCTGACTTGCCTCAGATTAAAACAATGTCCACCTTACTCACTGGGGAGGATCACTGGATACTTTGGATCGAACTTTTTCTTGCCCTTCTCGAGCAGAACAACCTCAAGAAGTGTAAATAATAACAGAAATTGGTTCTCTTACAATTTCCTGTTGTAAACAAAGCTCCCATTGTTGAAATGTTTCCGATGCCTGGATATCTTTTCTTTTTTTGCATTTATTTCTCTGATCCATACTCGTTCTTTCTCTTTCCTTTTCAAACACAAATTTTTGCTGAAAGGAGACACGTATAACTCCCTGGACTCCTTGATTGACTCCTGCTTTATGCATGTCCTCTTATTCACCATCATTTTATGCCAATAATTCTAGGAAAACAACTTTCAATCATTGCATCATCACAACCTCGGTTTTCAAGACCGATTTCACATTTACACAAATTTTATTTACTTTACTTACAAATCCGTTAGGGTCATGAGGGCACCAACCCTATGATGGATCTCCTGCGATCGAGATCTTCCGCTATCAAGTACATGTACTTCATGTTAATACCCAAGCTACCCGAACGCAGGTTCTTCATGTAGTCTAGCCACCTGGTTCTGTGCTGACGCCTTGGTTTCTTACCCAATGGCTTGGAAAATAACCACTGCCTAGGAAGACCAGTTTGCAGCATCCATATCAGTGCAACTGAGATTTCTCAATGCGAAGATGTAGCGGCTCAACACTTAAAGATTCCCTCGTTGTGGTGCACTGCACTCTATATAGTATGGTAACACCTGCCACATCTCTGAGGAATCTCATTTCAGCTGCTTGTATCCGCGATCGCTGTGCTACCAAATAAGCTAGATGATATCCCCAGCGTTACTCGAACTCTTTTTTGATTGAATTTTGCAATATTTGAATGTGAATAAACAGAAAAATGAACTCTTGAAAACGCTTAGAATTAATATGGTAAAAACTCATAAAGCAAATCTCAAAAACATTTTTTCAAATGTTCTCAAAGGATGCACTTCTCCATGTGTGACACATTTAGCTGAAATAATTTTTGGATCATGTAATCTTACTTTATGATGTACCCTCACCATGCTGTGGCGAACTTCAATGATACATATCTCTTCTTGCGTGGCAGTGAATGTTCATTTGTGGTCTGTGTGTAATGCAATCCAAACAATCTGAATGGGGATATTTGCTTCAAGGTAATCAGTTGTTGGAATTCGCACTCTTCTGTCAATGCCTTGAAGAAAAACTTGGCCATTTATCATTTTATGTAGTCTAGCAGTCGTCATTTCTTCATTTTATATGCTTGCATCGTCAAGGACCACCTGGGAATTTCGATGATTACTTGATCACTCAACACTTGCTCAGTTTTTAAATAGTCTGCTAATTTTTAAAGATTTTCACGAAAATATTAAGATCTAAGGACCTCTAATTATTTGAACTCTACTACAACTATATTAACTCTAAATATCAATTCTAAGAAAAGCCCAAACCACAAGAAGTCTATGCATTGTTACAAATTGACAGTTTTTTACAAAGCACAAATTTTGCCTTGTATTGTTGGTCTTAAGAAATATTTTGTTGTGCATAGTGCATGTGAATCATGCATAGTGCTGGTGAATCACCTGTTGATGCCATTGTTTATACTTATTGTTGCACAAACTTTGCTTTGCATTTTTGGTAATGAGATACCTTCTATTTATATGCTCTTCCATCATTATGATTATCGCTCTTTATATTATTGATTATTATTACTTTTCGAAAATTAAGATAGATAGTGACATTCCTCTTTTTTGAACATCAAGTGTGCAAAATTTCATCAAGATCAGAATAAAACTATAGATTTGTTTAAGAAACAAACCCATAAACCTACTCACCTACATAGTTTCTTCCTGATATATATAGATGAATACGCACTTTATTTTTTATTTTTTCTTCCAACATTAAGAAAAGGTCAAAAAGGCTGAGTCTGACAAGGTAAATCTCAGCCTGGAGAATTCCAACAATAAAAAGAAAACCAAAATACAAAATTGCAACTGATGAGGAAACGAAATCGGTTAATAGAGTTAGGATTTGTTATAAGTAGTAAACAGAAAAGCCTTTAGATTCAATTTAAAAATAGGCCTGTAGGAAGAGGAATGGATGGAATCGGGCAGTATGGACCTACCATTTGATGCCAGCATAAGAGAGGCAGCAGCGTCGGTATTTCCATCTGGTAATGGGGACTTGTATTGATTGGTTTTGGCAGGTAAAAAGAGCCTAAAAACCACTATGACGAGAGCCTTAAAAGCCAGACATGAGAGTTCAAGAATTGTTCGAGACATCTTTGAACGTTTTCCTGCTTGACGATAAGGAATACGAGTAATGTTAGTTAAATTTGTGGAAAGGCATCTACAATTTTCCTCCAACGTTTTCCTTATAGTTAGAACTTAAGTATAAGATCAAAAATTCTTTCAGACTGGTTTGGAGGCTGCTCGATGAGGCAGCTGGTATCTCTTTATTCTTTAACTGATGCTGCGTCTCCTCCTATTTTCCAAAGAACGAGTTTGCTGCTAAAGTTTGCCAGGTGAAGAGCGAAATAAATGGTCTGATGATCCGTAAAGCAGCTGGTGCCGCACGGAGAGTAAAATTGTTCTTTGCTGCTGACAACAGAAATATGAATAGTGTATAAGTGTTTTACGACACCACTTTCTGCACCAAGATGGCCACCAGACACAAGTCCCGCACAATTGATCATTCTGCGTTCTGATTGATCATAAATTTTGACCAATCAAAGTGCAGGATGAACGATTTTCTAGATGCATCAACTATGATGGCAATCTTTGACCATGACGTCAGTCAATATTTCATGTTCGAAACTGAGATTTTATCTGAATGTTAATTATTTTCTGTCACAAGAGGGTGGTAAACTGGCAGGAAATACGACGTGATGTTTCCACCCAGTGTATGAAGGTATTCTTTGCATCTTTGATTTCAGTTTTTGTATTTTCATTGTACTCTTACTCCACATCCCTGACGATCGTTTGCTAATTCTCATTAGAGCTTACTGTTTTTGTTTTCCTAATGCAATGTTAAAATTTTTAAAAAATAAAAAAACGATGCATGTATTGATTGCAATTGATGTACACCG
>JAHWFO010066979.1:130236-150490 GCA_023313115.1 Rhysida immarginata | reverse complement strand
TTTGTTTGATATATTACTCAATATATCTTCCCATTGAAAATTGGTAGGTGGGAAAATAGAGGTACCATTTGTGTACGTGCCAATGAACCGATTTAAATAATATTTGTAACTGGTTCGTACCATGAACCATGTACATCGTCTGACGAAACAGATTTTGAAAATCTTTCATATCCTCGAAGGAGTTTGAGTTACAGACAGACGGACAGACAGACGGACAAACAGACACGTTTTCCCACAGTGATAGCATAAAGCACCTTTCGGTACTTAATAACCGCATCAATCTCGTCATTACGATTTGTTTGATATATTACTCAATATATCTTCCCATTGAAAATTGGTAGATGGGAAAATAGAGGTACCATTTGTGTACGTGCCAATGAACCGATTTAAATAGTATTTGTAACTGGTTCGTACCATGAACCATATTCATCGACTGACGAAAACAGATTTTGAAAATCTTTCATAGCCTCGGAGGAGTTTGAGTTACAGACAGACAGACAGACGGACAGACAGACAGACAGACAGACACAGAGACAGACAGACAGACAGACACGTTTCCTCACACTGATAGCATAAAGCACCTTTCGTTACTTAATAATACAGTCTATAAAATGTAATGGGTGGACAAATTTTTAGTTAATATTGTATAGTCATAAATGACAAAATCAACATTTGTTAGTAATGACAAATTTTAGTTATCATTGAACAAAGTAAAGGTTTATGATTATTAAAAAGTAATATAAAGTGGTAATTTTTTTTTAGTAATTTACTTTAGGTTTTTAAAAAAGTTATATATTTTATTTAAAGATATTATTCTTCAAGTCGCAGTATTTTTAAAGGAGTATTATTCTTTATTACATTTATATCAGGTTTAATTTATAATTATGAATATTTGTAAAGTGATTTCTTTTTTAATATATAAAATTTTTTAATTGTTTATACTTGGGGATACATAAAGCAATGCAAAACGAACACTTAAGCAATGCAATAGATATAGTAATTTTGCAGCCATTTTTTACAAGAATTCAATTACGAGGTATATTAAGAAAAGAAAATTCGACTTCAAGATCACAAGTAAACAGTTTCTGCATTGCAATCATCGAAAAATGCGTTCGTATGTATTTGACTATAAAAAATATGTACAGTTTGAAGTAATAATAGAATTTATATCCAATGAAATGATTGTGAATCGATTCGAATATTTGAATTAACATCTAAAAATATGAAAAGAACTCATTTGATTACAATAATTTTAGAAGATGAATTCTTGTAGGCCTATAATTTTTTATCGCTGGAAGATATAAAGTTGATTCCATTTGAACATTATTGCCCATATTGGACAAAACTAAATCGTGGTTTCTGTGTATCAGTGTTTGATTCATTTTTGTTAATACATTCAAAATAAGTCAAAATTTATCAAATTTCTAATTAAAAAGTATAAGATTGATATGTATTAAACATTATGAGAAGAGATTTTTATTTTCATCTTTTCAATTGATGGTTTCATTGATTCAAATATCTGTATTAATTAAATAGCTGTATTTACTTGTCTTTAACTCGATGTGATAAACGTCGTATACCATAAGAGTCTTGCCCAGTAATCCACAGGCCGTGGGGTCAATATCATATTCGACATATCTCTTTTAATTTTTTTATGTAATGCATTGGTCACATTTTGTTTTACTATCTTACAGACTATCAGGGTAGGCATGGCAGTGCCAATCCTATAATATGTTTAACTGAGATCTAGTGGGAACTTTTTCCACCAAAAAGTACCATTTTCACGAAAACGCCTGAACTTTAAGAAAAACGGCCAAGGGAGCCTGTTCTTATAAGTGAGTATAATAATTTGAAAATTTTTTATGCTAATTGGGAATACTGTAGGATTATTGTAGCAAAAGAAATTTCTGGACACTGTAAGGTCGGTCTCAGGTTCTGTGTATTGCAGATAGAAATGAAGTAAATATATTTTCCGGGATATTTTGCATGAGGATTACTATGAAAAAAGTCGTTTTCAAAAATTTGCAGTGGTTTCTGAGATACCTGGCCATAATTTGCATAGATGTCACATCTGAGAGATGGGTAACAGAGACTTCGAGTGACTTTTATTACAAGCTACATGTAATATTCTGTAAATTTGCCAAACTTCGTTTTAGTCTGACTTATTTTGCCATTTTAGAATCAATTTAAATTTCAGTCACTTTCTGAGAAATTGCGTTTTCATTAAGCATTGCCGAGGCTTTAAGATCCTGAAATGGCCAGGGGCTTTAAGATCCTGAAATAGCCGGGGCGTTAAGATCCTGAAAATTTGTAGCAATAAAGCAAAGTAATTTGCTCTAATTATTAACAATGACAAATGGACTATTTTTTAAATTTAAGCCAGTTTTGGCAAAAAATATTTCATCAAAATGTATCGCCCCTTTCAACGTCATAGTTGCTATTAAACTATGTAAAAAAGAAAAGGAGTAATTTATAAAAATGCCTTAAAGGGCAATGAAAAAAAGTTTATAACAAGAAAGTGGTTTTAGTTTGTCCATGGAAAAAGTATGCAAGCACGGAAAAGGAGAAGACAAGCAGCACTCTACCTGGCGAAAGTTTCTTCTGTTCTGTACTGTTTTTTCATATTATCGACCCCCATTTTAACCCACTTGAGCCTGTACAATAAAACATCATATTATTTTGTGGTCAGCTTATTTCAGTGAAATACTTGCATGCATCAAAAATCAATTTCAATGTTCATAGAAAAGCACTTATGCATTCAATGCTATGCAAAACTTCTGTAATGCATATAAAATTTTGAACATAGCCAGGTGTTTTTTACTGTACAAGCTGCTAAGAACACTCTCCGTCAGTTTAGCAGCATACTAAAACTTTGTGCCATAAAAAATTGAATAATGGAAGTTGTTATCATAAAATGACACAAACACAAGATGTGTTAAACCAAAATGCAACTACAGCACCTGGCGAATTTAATTCACAAAATTCAATGCTATTTAGGTATATGTTACACAAAAAAATTAATTAAAAATGGAAAATAATAAAGATAACCTATCTTTAAAAATGACAAAAAAAGGAATACTTCCTTTCTACAGACAAAAAAATGGAATAATTAAGAAACTTACGCAAATAAACAATTCAAACTAGGTGAAGTTTGTTTACAACTACGTTTCTGCTTAATATTTCGTTGGCCATGCTTTTGCAAGAATGACAGCGTGAATTCGTTGCAGCATTGTAGATATGAGCTTGTCACATTCCTCCTGAGTTACTTCAGCCCAAATTGACTTCAATTTCACTTTCAAATCCGCTATGCTTGCTGGTTTCTCGAGGTATAGACATTGTTTCACATTTCTCCAAAGGTTCTCGATGGGGTTGAAATCGGGTGAGTTCGACGGCCATGAGAAAACTAGGATATGATGGTCTTCCAGCAGCTTGCTGGTTGATTTGGCAGCATGAGGAGGTGCAAGATCATGCTGGAAAATTATGTCTTCATCATCCACTGGTAGGTCTTCAAGTGCAGGTATCAGGAAAGCATCTAGAATATCTTGGTAAACAGTTGCATTGATGGAACTGTTGATGAACCCCTAGCGTCCAGTGCCATATGTTGACATGCACCCCCATACCATAGCAGAGGGTGGGAATTTAACACTTTTCTTCAGATGTCGCGGTTCATGTGCCTCACTCTTACGTTGCCAAACTCGACAACCTTTATCACCAAAAACTAATTCAAATTGCGACTCGTCGCTGAACACTACTCTTCGCCACTCATCAACAGTCTAGTCAACGTGCTGTTTGCACCACTGCAACCTCTTATTTCTCTGCTTAGGAGTTAAGAGGGGTTTGGTTTTTATAATACGGCATGAAAACTTCAGATCATGTAGACGTCTAACTGTCGTCCGGTGAGATACATTCACGTACCACAGCCACTCTTAGGAAATGGGGCTTTCCTAACAATCTTCTGCAAAAACCTTTCATCTCTCGGGGTGGTTTTCCTTTTTCTTCCGCAGTTTGCACGTTGTGTGTTCACTCCATATCCTTAAGCATGTCTTGCCAATATCTTAGAAACTGCTGATTGCAAGCACTTGGCTGTAATTGCTATTTGTTTCTGGGTAAGGCCATGTTCTCTTAATATCAGAATTTTTTTGCTAACAGATGGTGACAAATCTCTAGAACCTCCCATGTTGAGAAGCACAAATGGAATAACATAATTATACTAGCATAAAAAGTGTTCAATTTGCATAAAAAGTGTTTGTACAGGAATATTCCATTTTTTGTCGGTAGAAAGGGAGTATTCCATTTTTTTGTCATTTTTGAAGATAGATTATCTTTATTAAATTTCCATTTTTAATTAATTTGTTTGTGTAACATATAGCTAATAGCCTTGAATTTTGTAAATTAAATTCGCCAGGTGCTGTAGTTGCATTTTGGTTTAACATGTCGTGTGTTTGTGTCATTTTTATGATAACAACTTCCATTATTCCATTTTTATGGCACAAAGTTGTATATTGAAACAATGTCAGAAAAATGCGTTTTGTTCGAAAACAAACTTTTGCATAATGGGTACACTAGTTTTGTTTTGTGAACAAGTACTTTAACTTGAATGATTAGCAACAGTAGGCCTTGAAGGTATTTTAGCTTACAAAAACAATTTAGACTACAGTAAATATTACAATTTAGAAAGCAAAGTTAATTTTCTAACATGATGGTGCATCAAAAGCGCCTGGGATCGTTGCAATTTTGTAGGCTAAAATTTAGTTTCTGGCATGCTGTAGTGAATTGTTCAACTTAAAACTCATATGAATTCACTAAAATAGTAGTGCTGTGAGGCAAAGAATTCTTTGTATTATTCATTCTGAATGGTATGCACGCAAACATGCCAGATTACCCCAATTAACATTTTGAAGCTAAAAATTTACTAGATTCTGAACCTTTAGGGAATGTACGGCATAACGGCAGTGTGTCCTATGGTCCTATGAATTCATCACAGTTGTAAGCTGAGCACAAAGTAATATGTAAAGGTTCAGACCTTACATGGTTATTAATTATCGTCTACAAATCATTTTACGCTTATTTATTTATTGAGCATTGAGGACAGTACTGGCATATGCTTATTCGTTGATGTTCTACAGAGCAGTTTGTGCTGTGGATGGAGTTTTGAATTTTTCTGTTGATCGTTTTAGAACGAGTATGCTTTCTAAGTTTGGAAAGTTAGAATCTTAATAGAGATCTTTTGAAATCTCTTTATCTGACTTGATGAGAACGTTTATTGCCGAGTGAAGTGTGACTAATGCTCACTTCCTCTCGTTTGGGCATAAATCAGCCTGTGTTATAGTGAGAAGAGGCTCGCTCCGCTTTCTACTTGTCATCTCGATGTCGTTGACATTAAGCAGTTCTATAGAATTCAGGTCAAGTCGATTGAGCTTGGTGAATAGTTACGTTTAGAATAGAAAGCTCATTCCCTCCCCTGCCCACGACAACATTATTGCTTTTTGGCGTCGTTCTAGAACATTCTAGGATTCTAGCAGGTGGCTGCGCTTCTATTTGGCAATTGAAGGTCGAAGATTATTTAAATATCATTAATTTTATTTATTTCTTACATGAATAAATTTATTTACCATTTTGTTAACCCAAAGAACTTGAGTCTATCTCTCTTTATTTGATCCTCTTTTCAGCCGTACCTGTTTGCGGATGAATCTTAATGTGAGGTTCTTACCAAACCTTAACCACTCCATTCGGCCCGACATTCAAAATTCTGCTATTATAGCAGTGGCACAAATCGACTGCATTCTTTAAATCTTACATTGGAGGCTCAATCGCCCAGGCTCACGATTGACACCTCATCTAAGAGGAGGCAGACTTACTCCAGAGGCAGTGGTGCGTCAGGATTCTCGAATCCGTACTTGGGTGAGCGCTGTCCAATGGGTAAAGTAGGCCATTCCTTACACAGGCGCAAGTGGACAGGATCTTTTTTTTCGAGCCGTAATTTTTATTTAGAACTTCGGATAAAACTTTAAAATCCGTTCGATTTGAAACATTTGAATTTAAGACCTGGGAGGATCACCTGAGTTGTGAAGATTTATTTCTCTTTTTCTCTGTTTTTCTTTAAAGAGGATGGCTCAAGCATCTTTTGGGCTAGCGAGTGAAATTGATTATTTTGATGGATCTATGGTTCCGGGGTTATTTTTTCAAAAATTAGACAAAATTGGCGTGTAATGCAGGTGGGAGCCCGATGATAAATTAAAAAATTTGGCTAAGATAAAGTTCAGTGGGAGTGCGCAATTTTTCTGCAGACACGATCAAGCGATGGCAGGGGTCACCAATTATGATGATTTTAAGAAGCACGTTATGGAGAAATCTGGCAAGGGGCTGAAGCGAGCGCTTGTTTAGCGAGTGTAGGCAGAACAAAGGGGAGAGCATAAGGGATTTCACCACTTGCCTTCAGGCACTGGGGAAGAAAATCATGATCCCAGTAGAAGGGGTAGGGTCCGAGGTGGAAGTGAGGCAAGCTTTTGCTAAGGAAATTTTAGAGGAACGGATTAGGGAAAAATTCTTGGAAGGACTGCACCTCAACTTGCAAAAAAACTGTTTTATTCAGAAACTCTAGACAAAGCGGAGGAGGTTATGCGGAGGAGGAGGAAATGGAGCTTAGGTTTGCTGCTGTATCGCATCAGCAAGGGTTAAATTCATTGGGAAAGGGAAGCACGGAATTGGCAGAGGATAACAGAGACTTAGATATTAATGCACTAATGGCCAAAGAATAGAAGAGAAATTATAAATTTAAAATTGGAAGAAATTGGTAATTTCTCGAACAAACAGCAGCCCGATTGAGCGACCAGCTTGGCACAATAGAGAGAACAGAGCACGCATGAGCGCAGAACCTTAGGCAATATTTCTCAGCTGCAAAATTCAACTGCAGGAGGTAGAGGAAATCCAGCATGCGGAGTGCGAGCCGATATTATTTGTTTCGACTATAATCATCCCGGACACATGATCAACCAGTGTAACAGCCATAAGCCCAAGAGAAGTGTCTGTTTTTTCTGCTGGCGCGAAGTTCACACGCAAAAATTTTGCTGCGCAAAAATGAAGGCTCAGGGAGGGCAGGCGGGAGCATCTGGGATACGGCAAGCGAATCAGTCAAAAAGCGAGGGCAGGGAGGTCAATAAAATCGCATGCCGCTCGTCCGAGGGAATCAATTTGTCAGTATGTCAGAATAAGAGATTTTGTCGCGAAAAAACAAACCATAAAGTAAACTAACCTAATCTCCAACAAGTTCACTGACGGAAGGTAGTCGGATCTGCAGCATAGTGGAAACCATTCAACATATCTTTTATGATTGCCCATTTGCCAAATCTCGTCTAATGCAGCATTATGGGCTGGTAGGTTTTTCATACCAGTCTGTGCACTTCTTTATAGACAAATCCACTGGCTAGGAATTGCAATTCCCCTCACCTTCTTCAACAAGATACTTTGGATTGCATGATGGGATCGATCACACAGCACTTTACCTTTGCCCTCGATTGTTTGGAGGAAGGTAGCCATCCATTGGGATCGTTTCTTATTCTGGAATAGTCATGGCTAGGTTCCTTCACCTTCAAGAAACAGTCTTCATCATCAAAACCAATCCTTCCATTTCATGTTTCCTATGGACTCTTGATGTTTCATCGGTTAGTGAACAGGCCTCATTTAGAGACATTTACATAAGAGAAGCAGCCTATATAATGCTATGCGTGACCCTTATTGCATGTGCGCCTAGGCACCTGAAATCAAGACTTTAAGGTGTCTGCTGAGGCAATACCATCAGCCTTCACATCCAACAGCAAAGTCAGCTGAGGCAAAAAATGGAAAAAGCCAGAACATAGCGACTAAAGCGAATGAAGATTTCTCATCAGGTTACAAAAGGATTTTGAAAGAATTTTTGAAGATAATTGTTCTTTCTACAGCAAAACAATTTCATTGGAAATGAAGTAAAAAGAAATGCTTCCGTTTTTTGGAAATTGCATTTTGATCAGTGATTGCCGACAAAATCTCCACTCCCAGCTCAACTCGGAAAACTGGATCTTTCTCCAGACAGCAGGAGCATCAGAATAGTAGGACACGATAAAATAGCAAGGCAAGCATTATATTTTATAATTCAAGCAACTGTTGTTGTTGTTTCAATCATCAAGGGAGCATCGAATTCTGCATGCTAGGAGGTCGTGACATTGACCCATCGGTGCAGAGGACAAAATATTCATCACAAAATTTTTTGAGCTGCTCAAGGGTTACGTCCTAAATTAATGAAGTCAGTACTTACAAGGTGAAGACGAGCGAACACGCAGAAACAGAGAGCAGTAGTAAACATAACTGCTTCAATGTATTTGCCCAGGTCAATTTGATTCAATCGAGGATCTGAGAGAGACAGGAGGATCTCACCACACCAATTTGATTGTTTTGCCCTCGGATATTTTTCTCGGGGAGGATTCCTCGTTGACACAGCTTCCTGTCATATGCCCATCAAGTGCAAGGACCATACCCAGCCTAATCTCGTGGATTCCACTCTTAGATTGGCTTTCTATTGTGCATGTTATGCTGTTCATATCTTAATTTAATTGAAGCTTGTATAGCTAGAATTTCTTTTTTCTTCTGATAACTTCATTTTCGCTCTTGATTAACTCTCACCCATTGCTGAAATTTGTTATATGTATCCAATACTCTTCTTCTCATTTGCGATAGACCAGATCCTACCGTGATAAACTAATTTTTTGGTCGCCAACTTCATTGGTAGCGGTGCCAGTTCTGCATTTGTTTCTCTCCCACTCGATGGTCAGGTTGATAAAGATTCACGGCACCTTAATCTTGGCATAGAGGAAATAACTTAAATTAGCCGAGCACACTCTGTGTAAACTTGTAGTTTCAATTTAGTTTGTCATTGAGATTTAAATTTGTATTATTTCAATTTATTTGATTACCAACTGATTAAAATTGTTCTTAACAATGAATCTCATATCCTCTTTCCCATCTCTGAAACGGCTTCCTTCTCTGGGTGTTAAATCATAAATTGAATGAATTTTTGAAGACAAAAGTACGTGACAGAGAAGAAAAGGCGCTTGGTAATAAACGAATATACAAGGTGGACTGTTGGGTCATTAGTACAGTAAGATCCCACCTTTTCACTTCATTGTTTTTAATTGTTGGCTAATTTGCTTGTTTTTTTTGTTGTTGTTGTTTCCTTCTGGTTCTTTTTATCTGCCATGGGCATTAAATCATGCAGTCAATTACTGTTTCTTCATGTTGATGCTTTGATGAGAGGGTGAGGCACTAGAATGGCTTAAAGAGAGTAAGAAATTGCTGTTGCTGTTGCCTGGTCTACCTGCACAATCAGCAAATAAAATCTTTTGAATGAGAAGCATTCAAACAGTAGGATTGGAGCTTTCAAAGTACTTCCTAGAAGTTCATCAGTGTTGGTGAGAAATTCTTTGCTAAGAAGGGGTTGAAAAGACAAAATAAATAGGGCATAATTGAGGCAAGATTGTTTATCAGAAAAGAGTAGTAATAGCAATAGGAGTTATGGAGCAAGAATTAAGAGATTGGCTAAACAGCATTATGGTGAAGGCAGCGTAAAACCATTAAGAGATTATAACAGGGATATTTCTAAAGCTAATATATTCAATAGAAGATTTAAGTAAAGAAGAGAATATCCATATATATAAATTCATCCTCAAGTAATCTGCAAAGTAAACTAAGATAGAAGAGATTTAATAGTTTGGAATTTATGATGGAAGAATGGTCAATAGCCAAATGTAGGAAACGTTGGTGAAGTGAGAGGTCAATGAGATAATATACGGGATAAGATAAGTGTATTATCTAAAGAAGGCAACGTGTTAGCAGAGATAAGTGAAGAGTTAGCACAAAAGCCGGATCTTAGTCCATCAGCAAAGGGACAGAAAAAGGAAAGAAGAGAAGGAAAAATATAAATATCACTCTGGTTATGGATTCGGAGATAAGAGAAAGTAACAATGAAATTATAGAAAATAATTTCGAGAAGGCTTGCGGTGTCAAAGAAACTGAGGTAGGAGCCAATGCATTAAAGAATGCTGAGAAGTTAATAAGAAGGGGGCTAATTGAGCACTACAAAATAATAATTAAGGAGGATAAAATGAAAAGTGTGTTCGAACAATCAGTTGCGTTGTCAATGGCTTATGCCATGGGTATAATTGACAAAAAAACTTTGTGATAGTTTAGCGGAGTAGTGAATTTCATCCCTATGGATCAGATGATTGGGATAGTAAATAATACTTCAGAATTCAGAGGTAGATTTGGTGATCAGTTAAATGAATTGGTCGTAAGGAAGCCAATACCAAAAATGCTTAGGAAAGGTGCCAAAATAAGTAGGCTAGATATTAATGAAAGCTTCTGGTGAAAAAGATTAGAAAAATTTAAGTTTTAATAGAAGGGCTATTAGCTAAGGAAGAGGCAGCCATGCTAGAAATAAATCAAAAACCTTCTGAAATTAAAGAAGAATATAATCTTTGAAAAATAGAAGAAAATTCTTGTCAGAAAAAGAACCGGAGACAGTTATTTATTCGGAAGTAATTGTACAGAGACACTTAGATTATTCAGTAATCGCCGCTGCTGCAACAAAAGGAGATGAAAGTGTGTTATATGGAGATAATTCCTTCTTCAGGTAATAAGGTGATAATAAGAAGGTTAGAAATTATGCAAAGATTAGTAATAAATAAAGAGATAAAACAAGCACTCTTCAAATCTGTGGTAAAAAAGTGAGCTCAAAAGATCTTGAAAGACTTCTGGAGAAGCAAAGTGAAATTTCGTCACAGGGATTGAGAGAAAAAACTGAAAAGATGGTAAGGGTAAGAGATTTACGGGATACTTTGTTCCAACGGTTTGTGTTGTTGCCGAAAATATGAAAAGTAACAGTTCCTAGAGCTATCTAGGAAATCCATCAATTTGGAAGGCATTATTAAGGAATGCCAGAGCTATGACTCCATTAGGAAGGCAAATGATTACCCGCAAAATGTATTGCAAAAATGCAATACAGAAAAATACACTCTTCCATTAGGAGAACTAAATGTAAGCAGGAAAGGAAATACATGGCCTCAACTTTCTATAACAGTGGAAGGGAATCGAGGAGCAAAGGGGAGATATTATTGCTAGAAATGCTGAAGAAACTCAAAGGAAATGAGTCAGGTGTAACGCTTATGGCTGATAAAATATATGCAAAGGAAAAATCAACGGATCTCACGTTTTGATCGAGGCTTTACTGTTTCAGTTACAGGAAGAAGGGAAGTGAGGTAAATGCGCAGAAAAAGTTATAAAAAAGGGTCAGAGATTACAGGGTGTAACTGAAAGAAAAGATGTATTCAAGAGAGGAAAGAAAGAGGAAAACACAAAATAGGAGGTGTTGTCCATAAAAATGAAAGTCATTACCAAGAATTACTAGTTTAGGTAAAAAAGAGGTAATTGAAATTGAAAAGATAACTAATGACAGTAAAAGCATAATTTTAATATCATGTTAGAGTTAGAAAATTTAGGGAAGATTCAGGTCAACAATAAAAAGAAAAGTAATACAGATCATATCATATTGCAAGAGAGTATAAATTAGAAATTTTAATGAGTACTGTAAGTCCCAAATTGATGCGATGATTGCTTTGAAAGAAAATAGGAACAGGAAGTAAATGCGCAAGATAAATAGAGTTATATATTTTTCAAGTAAAACGATTAGTAGGAGGATATAGGGAGGACCTCTCCTTTCGGAAATACAGCCGATTAGCAGAAGGAAATGGGTGAAGGACTGCGTTCCCAAAAAATAAACGTCAAAAGAGTTTTAAAAAAAACTGTCGGTTTAAAGGGCATGTAGAGCTAAGAAAAGTTTCTAAGGTAACCATAGCGTAGTTTCATAATGGAAGAGCCCCGAAATAAGAAATCATAGACATTTCAATGCCACAAGCAAAACATCATGTTTTTTGTTGCGTGTTTGGGAGGGAGATTGTGTCATGTCAACAGATGCAGCCAGTGAGCAAAATTCTAGTCAGAAGTGGAGTAGGCCAAGATCGCGAAGAAGGTGAATGGGTGCGGGCATTGGCGGCTTTGAAGGTGATGAAATGGCCGGGCCAGATTCTTCGTGTGCTGCTCTCCACTAGACGGTCAGGTTCACATCACTTTAATCTTGGTACTGAGGAAGTAACTTTAATTAGCCGAGCACACACAATGTAAACTTATTGTTTCAATTTAGTTTGTCAATGCAATTTAAATTTGTATTATTTCAAATTATTTGATTACATTCCAATTAAAATACAGTTCTCTTTACCTACAACTGGAATTATCTCGGACAACGGCGGGTGCCTCTGCTAGTCGTCTTCTATATAAATAAAGAAGAAAGCTTGTTTGTGGGCTTGAGGATTTGTTTCTTATACAAATCTACATTTTTATTCCATTCTTGATTAAATTTGCACACTTGATCTTCAAAGTATGAGGAAGGTCACTGTCTACCTCAGATTTCGAAAAAATAATAATAATTGCTAATAAATTGATATACATATTGATGGCAGAGCATATTAATAAGAGGTATCTCATGACCAAGAATTTAAGGCAAATTTTATGCAAAAATTGGAATCGACAGTGGTATCAACACGTAATTCACCAACACTTTGCACGGGCCAACAATGTATATCTCATGCCCAATGACGCAAGGCTTTATAAATTAGGTTCAGTTTGTAACAATGCATGGAATTCCTGTTGTTTGTTTTTTTTTTAGAATTGATAGTTCTGAGAAATTGATAGTTTTCAGAAGTTAACATTTTCTTGAAATCCTTTAAATTTATCCTTTAAAAATTATCAGTAACTGGTGATAATAGATAGTTATCTGACTATCGAGAAAGAGTGGAAAGACGACAGACAGAGCAGTCCCTTCTCTCGGGCAACAGTTGACGACATAATCCATAAAAAACCTTACACGTATTTGACTCTTCAAATCAACATGCATACTGTACAATGCAAGATAGTAATCGCTGGAACTATACGTGTTAATTCACATCTATCGAAATGTTACTGAAGAACTGAATGAGTATTGGTCAGAGAAGATCATGTGAACAACGGAAGCCTTGTCAACAGCAAGATATTCTAGAATTACTGAAACACTATTTATTTATTTATTTATTTATTTATTTATTTATTTATTTATTTATTTATTTATTTACTTGTTTATTTATTAAGTACCGAAAGGTGCTTTATGCTCTCAGTCTTTATGCTGTCTGTCTGTCTGTCTGTCTGTCTGTCTGTCTGTCTGTCTGTCTGTCTGTCTGTCCGTCCGTCTGTCTGTCTGTCTGTCTGTCTGTAACTCAAACTCCTCCGAGGCTATGAAAGATTTTAAAATCTGTTTTCGTCAGTCGATGAATATAGTTCATAGCACGAACCAGTTACAAATATTATCTAAATCCGTTCATTGGCACGTGCACAAATGGTACCTCTATTTTCCCGCCTAGCAATTTTCATTAGGAAGATATATTGAGTAATATATCAAACAAATCGTAATGACGAGACCGATGCGTTTATTCATAATTATTTTCGTCAGTCGATGAACATGGTACACGGCACGAATCAGTCACAAATATTATCTAAATCTGTTCAATAGCACGTACACAAATGGTACCTTTACGACCCCACCTAGCAATTTTCAATGGAGAGATATATTAAGTAATAAATCAAACAAATCCTAATGACGAGATAGAAGCGGATATAACTTACTATTTTCGACAATTATTAAATAAGGTTCCGGGAATGAACCATTTTGAAAATGGTTGAAATCGAAACAATGACACCTGCTCTAATAATACCCTAATGACACCCTCAAATATTTTCAGTGCTAAAATATGCCATGTAATATATCAAACGACTTTGAATGATGTGTCAAGAATGAAAATAAAGTAAAATATTCGGTAGAGGAAATAGTTTTCAAGGAACCTGGTTGAGTGGAACCATTATGGCTCATTGGAGCTTTCAATTCTAAAATACAGTATGTAATATATCAAACGACCTGGAATGATGTGTCATGAATGAATATAACGTAAAATTAATGATAGTCGAAATTGGTTTCAAGGAGCCCCCCCTTTTATTTTTTGAACTGAAGCAGATATGTCAATTTTGATGAATCCAATGAATAGGAAGTTGTGGATGGCATATCCCATGGTGCATTTTTCATCATCCCAAATATGCAAATTAGGACACATTCAAAATTTATCTCAAAAACCGTAAGAGATAGAGAAAAAACCCAATTGCAAACTTGTTCAGCATAAAAAAACAAAAAAAACAAAAAAAAAACTCATCCAAATCAGACCAACCGATCACCCACAATCACTGCACAAGGAAAACTGTATGTTGATATTTCCACCATATAAAGCATGCAAAACAAAAAATTAAGATAAATTACCATACTCACATTCACAACGACTTGAGTGGTGTGTCACGAATGAATATAACGTAAAATCAATGATAGTCGAAATTGGTTTCAAGCAACCTGGCTTTATTGAACCATTATGATTCATTGGAACTTTCAATGCTAAAATATGGCATGTAATATATCAAACGACTTGGAATGATGTATCATGAATGAATATAACGTAAAATTAACGATAATCCATATTGCTTCAAAGGTACGTGGTTAATGGACCATAAATATCCATTAACCACGTACCTTTGATCCATTAGAAGCTTGCAATATTAACATAGGGCGGTTTAAAATACGGTTCCGCGAATGGTTTATTTTAACCTTTCGGTACTTGGTTATGTAATTTCCTAATAGTTTATTTATTCATTTAGAAGGTAGTTACAATAGCGCCCACCCGGGGCCCGTAGGGCGAAATGACTGACGAGTTAGATCCGCGGGGGCACTAGAAAAAGATAATCAAACGTATAAAATTAGTATAAATAGAAAAAGTAAAAATAAAAAAACAAATTGAGCATAAACGGGAACATAGTATAATATTAGCAACTATTAGGATTTAGGATGTTAGAGAGAAGCAAAAATTTGAGCTTCTTTTTAAATAATTTGCAAGAGGGGAGATTACGGATATTTACAGGGATTAATAACCACCATTTTACGCCAGTGTAGGAAACACACCAGCGCTGATAATTATTACGTACTAAAGGGAGTCTAATTGAACTGGCAAAACTAGTCGAGTAAGAGTAAAAATTATTATGTGAAATAATAAGCAACGAAGAGGACAGATTTAAATGGTGATCGGTAACCTTGTAAATAAATAGACAAATTTGTAAAACCTAAATTTTATATGTGGTTAGAATACTCAGCTATGAGAATGAGGATGAAACGGAGTTGTGTTTACGAATTTTTAGTGAATTTGTCAAGAACCATTTTTGTAGCTGGTATAAACGCTTAAGATGAATGGATTAAGCCGTTATATGAAAGTAACAAAATTTGATCAGGCAAATAATTAAGACGTGATATCAATTCTAATTTCTTGTTAAGATTCAACAATAAGTAGCGGAGACTGACCCCAAAAGACATACTGAGGCAAAATGACGTACTGTGTGTTTCTCAAAATTGACACTCCTTTAGAGGCTGGCGTGCACACAGATATGATTCACTTCTGCCTTTATCCTATTAGGCATAATGGCGTCCATGTAGCTGAACGAAAATGGCGTGGAGAAAAACAAATCAACGAAGGTAGGTCTGTCTTCAAACTTTATTTCATTTTTGAGATAGGTTTTCAACCTCTTGTATGTAAAGGTAGAACAAAGCCTGTGTTACATTTAAAGTTAGTACTTCAAGAAACTGCATGCACCTCTTAAAAATAAGCCTATCAAGTAAGACAGGGATAAATAGAGCAACATTATACGAATGACATAAAGGGCAAAATGACACAGTGGGACTGACGGCAAAATGGCACATATGTCATTTTGCCTTCCAAGATAAAGATTATGATAAATGGGTCTTTTTCACGTAATTGTAATATTTTTTTCTAAGTTTTTAAGTTGGTGTATTTACCAGGGAAATAAATAATAATAAATAAACAAAACTTTTTCCCAATTTTGTTTCATTTGCCGATGGTTAATAACTACAAGCGGAAATAAAATCGACAATCATGGGCAGAAGCAAACATGCAAGCAGCAATAAATGGTGTAAATAAAAAAGAAATGGGATGGCTGAAAGCCTCAAAACAGTTTAATGTACCACGGGCAACATTAACAAGAAGAGCTCAAAACAAGGAGAAAAAGGTATTTGATAAAATGTTGAAATAAACTAATAAACAATTAATGCCTAAGTAATTTACAGCTCACAGGTTTCGAAAAGGACTTGGGGCGTTTCCAATTCTCTTGAAAAAGAAATTGAAGATGATCAAAGAAGTAACAAAGAGGTTGATAAACCACCCTGGGAGAGTTGTCACTCAGTTTCAAGTCAGCCAGCTGTTTACTTCTGCATATTCAAAAGCAGCAACTGTAGAGAATGCTATCAATGGGTTTGCTTGTAGAGGAATCAGCAGACAAAATCCAGACGTATTTCCTGACTGGATGTTTGCACCTGCAGCGACAACTTACTTGCCTGTTTCAACTTCAAGTAGGCTATGTCAATAACCAAGCACTTTCCTTAAGTTGTGATCACCTAATTACATTTTCCGCTTTCAGATGAAGCACCCGACCAAAATGAAAAAGTGTCCAGTGAACATCAGGATACATCTGTAAAAATATGTAGGCCTACTAGCATTCACCAACATTCATCATCCTCAAAATGTGATAAGACTCTATCATCAGCTGATATCCTTACCGCTGAAGAGCAGCACGAACAACAACTAGTAGCAACATCTGACTTGTCCCTAATTTCCTCTTCCAGTAAGTTAAGAGCCTGTTAGCCAAAATTATTTTGCAAACTTAGAACTGCACATAAACTGTGTTTTGATTGGGCAACGTCTTTTTCTTGCAGTCAATGTCATGATCAGTCTGATCAAAATGATGGAGTTGTTGGAATTGATCCTACATCTTCAGCCTCCAAAGGTATGAAGTTTACAGTTCAACAGATAGTATCAATACAACACACCTCCAAAGAGCAGCCACGCCGACAAACTAGAAAACGACGAGGTAGCATGATTTTAACGTCAAGTCCAGTCCTTAAAGAACTTAAAGAGAAGCAATCAAAACGATCTAAGCGTAAGCCTGTACATACCCCCAAGTGGAAGATGCCATCCAAAAACGCCTGAATTTTCTGATCAGTTCCATCAAAGATGAAGGCCATGATGCAGCTTGTTTGTTTTGCAATGAACTATATTCTCGTTCAAAAATAACTGACAAATGGATTCAGTGCCAACAATGCAATCATTGGTGCCACATTTCGTGTGCAGGGCTAAACTTCAAAACAATATATTTTATCTGTGATGTCTGTTCTGATGAGGCATAATGACACACAATTTGTCATTTTGCCCAGAATGTATCTCAAAATGAAATACGGTGTAGATTTTTGATTTCCTTTTTTTTTTTTAAACAAATTACTGCAGTTTGAAGTTTGTCAATTTTTTAAGCACAGATAATAAACATGTTTACTTGTATAAAAATATCGTGCTGTTATTTATCATACACTGAACAAGAAACATTCTTATCCTTAAGCATGTCATTTTGGGTCAGTTTCCCCTAATTTGTATGACTATTTCAGGACAAGTCAGGCACTAGGTGAAGGCCTAAATATTTAATTTCACTTGTTTGGGAGATCAGCTACGCGTTATAAATTATTTGCAAGTCTAAAACGGAAAATAATTTATTGCACTGAATGAAAATCATCTATTTAGTCTTCTTTAGATTTAGCTGCATGGAATTAGCCAGATTCCAAACGCTAAGTGTTGAATTAATATTTGTATTTAACTGGGAAGATTAGCACCAGAAAATATGATAGAAACATAATCAGCGTTTAAAATACTTTTAGCTGGGGATAAAGCAGAGGGTAAGACATTTATAAATAAATTAAATAAAAGAGGTTATAAAACAGAGCCTTGGGGTTCGCCAACATTGCGCGATATAAGCCAGGAGGAGAAACCAAGAGATATAAGAAGAAAACAGCGATTTGATAAAAAATCAACCAATCAATTAACTGGAGGACCAAATATTTTATAAAAATGAGATAATTTAAAAAAGAGTAATTTGAGGGGCACAGAATCAAATGCTTTTGTATCTTCTTTATATATAAAAATGAATGTTTGTTTGTTTGTACTGTATGCTTTCATATACCGTTTATCCAATTGCGTTGAAACTTTGTACACTATGTCTTCGAAGCAAAAGGGAGATCTGTGTCTACCTGAGATTTCTAAATAAAAAATTTTTTTTTTTCCCGACAAAATTCTAATTTCTGGTCTCAGGGCTCATGATAGTCCCTGACTCTTGCCGTCATCCTTGCAGCAAATTGGAAAGCTTCGCCTTCAAATGCCGACATGCCCGCAAGTGAATGTTGGAGATACAAAACACATGTCTAAACACAGCTGAAAACTTTTTTTTTAGTTCTATCATACGCAGGCCATTGGGTGAAAGGTTTTTTTTATTCGTGAACTTTGCTTTTTCTTTTTTTTCTAATTCGCAAGTCTTTGAACATGGTTTCACTTTCAGTTTCGTGTCGAACATCTTTCAGATACGTTCTTCCATTTCAGTTACGTCTTTTTGGTTTATGTTTGCTTTTCAACGCAAGAAGAAGGCCACTGAGGGTAATGGTAACTTTCGTATTCGGGTTTCTGGAAACTGTCTGCAATGTTTTTGGCCAATACGTAACGGAAACGAAAAATTCGAACATTGCCTTTAAAACTCAAATTTTAAAAAGTGGAATTTTTTTTCGCCAAAAGATGACGTCATATTAAAAACGAGACAATCATTATTTGGCTGGATTCTACGAGCTGAATCTATCCAGTCCACTGAATCAGAAATCGAATCTGGGGCGAAACGAATGACTTTAATAAATGTACTGAATGTATCATATTGAGTGTGTCAAAATGATACTGGGGCGAAATGAATGTGACGAAATGAATTCCTACATATAATCGAAAATTCTCAATTAATTCTTTTTTCATATTGGAAATTTGTTATTATATGAATAGAATCTAATGTATCAAAAAATACAATTATCTAATGCATCAAAGTAATGAATAGAGTCTAATGTATCAAAGTAAAGTCAGGGATAGACTAATGACATAAAGAATCTTTTTTACAATCATTTTTAATACAAATAAATATTTTTAATTATAATTTTAATACTGCCTTTACAAACTGATAGCACCATATTGCATGAAACTCTTTAGAATAAAAAATTTCAGGTTATTAAAATAAATATATAAAAAAACTTATTTGCAATCATTTTAATACAAATTGATATCACCACATTGCATATGATTGCATATTACATTTCTTTCCTCATTCAATTCCGTAGATAGAAAAGATGAATTTGTGAGTATAACTGGGAGAAAACCTGGCGCCCTCAATGTTTATTTACGTTTGCACTGGCTGACTTTTTTCCTATTGTTTTCTCCCTCAGCGGACAGACAGTACGTATCAAATAACAACTAACAAATAACAAAGACATCTTTTCTGACAACGGATTTGAATGGGGAAAGAAAAAAATTGCAATAAACCTCTTTGGAGAAAATTATAATAAATTAATTTGTATTAAAATAAATGTAAAAAATTCCTTAATTCATTAATAAACCATATTAAAATTACAAATTAAATTTTTAATTTTTTATTTCAAAGTAAAGCTGAAAAAGAAAAATATATTTACTATAAAAAAAACAGTTTTATGCAGGTATAAGGAAAAAAAATGGCGCCCTCAAACGTTTATTTACATTTGTTCTGGCTGATATTTTTTCCTATTGCTTTCTGCCTCAGCGGACAGACCGTATCAAGTAGGCAGTGGTGAGGGTGATGCAAAACGCATGACTAAACATGAGAGTAACTGATTAATAATTCTTTCACGTGCCGACCCCGGGGTGAAATAAACAATTTTTCGAGCATGGTTTCAATCTCAATTTCGCAGGGTTCATCTTTCAGTTGCCTTTTTTTTTTTTTTTTTTGTTCAGTTACGTCTTTTTCATTTACGTTTGGTTAATGATGTTGACTGTGAAATTCCAATTGCCGAACGACATTAGATATCACACGGCTTTTCTTTGCGTTTTCGAAGTGAGTTTATAATAGTCGTCATAAAACATTACTTTCGCTGTCAAATCAATTATGCCACACAAACGACAAGGCATTGGGCGATCTACACTTCAAGCTCGAAAAAAAA
>JAHWFO010066979.1:62715-105236 GCA_023313115.1 Rhysida immarginata | reverse complement strand
ATTTAATTTTTTGAGAATGTTCTGTTTACCTCCAAGTGGAGATAATGTTGAGTTAGCAAACTATGGAGAGACACTGGAAAGGTAACAGGAATTAGTCTCTTCACTCTGTGCTGTATTAGTTTCACCAGCACACAGCTGTGGCAAGAAATATGTGAGCGAGTAGCGATCGTGTCAACGAAGAAACGAAGACTGTTAGACCAAACAAACTAATGAATAGCCAAGTTTTGCTTCATGACATCGAGAGCAGAGTGCAATTGCAACAACAGCTTACCAATTAATGAATAAGCCCATTCAGATTGTTGAGAGTGCAGAACACAGAGACACAAAGGATCATGTACATATTCTGCCGCCCAAGAAAAGAGTTTTTCTGTGAAGTTGTCGTTGCCATATATTTCCGCATCAGCACTGGATCACATACATACACAAAATGATGAATGGCCAAGTTTGTCTTCAAGACATCGAGAGCAGAGTGCGAGCTGCAACTACAGACTACCAAGTAGTAAATAAACCAAATCAAAATGTTGTGATTGCAATCGAACATGTACATCCACTGCTACCCAAGAAAACATTTATACCCTCAAAGTTCACCACAACACACACTGGCGAAAATGACAATCTAGCCGGAAAAAATATTTTTCGTGTAATTCTTGAGCACAGGATGTATATTTAATATGCGTATTACATATATAGGGTCGGAACACATTAATATGACCACCTGCTAGTATCCGGAATATCCACCTTTGGCGGCAAGCACAGCAGCTAGTCGACGTGGCAGAGAGTCAATAAGTCCTCGGAAGGTGGTTGCAGGTATCTGGGACCATTCGGCGATCAGTGCATCCCGTAATTCCATCACCTTGCGTGGTGGAGGGTACAGCTTGCGGACATGGCGATCGAGATGGTTCCACAAATGTTCAATGGGGTTGAGATCCGGAAGTTTGGTGGCCATGGGAGTAGCTTGAATTCATCCTCATGCTCCTCGAACCAGTCGTGGGCAATTTTGGCAGTATGGCAGGGAGCATTGTCCTGTTGAAAGGTTCCATCACCCTGAGGAAACACTGTCGACATGAAGGCGTGTACCTGGTCTGTGACGATCGTCAGGTAACGAAGCGCATTCAGTGTAGTCTCTAGTGGTATCAGTGGACTCAGACCATACCACGAAAACATCCGCCAAACAGTCACACCTCCCCCACCAGCCTTCGTCTGCCAACGATGGTATCGCGATGCCTGTTCTCAGATGCTTCCCAGTGAATTGTCCGTTGTCCGTCCACTCTGTTAACCAGAAACCGCGACTCGTCAGAGAAAGCAACCCTTTGCCACTTGGCCGACGTCCAGTGGCGATAGTCCATTGCTAATTGGAGGCGTTTTCGGCGATGCACAGGCGTCAACATGGGTGCTGTTGCCTTACGCCTGCTCCGTGGCCCCAAACTCAAGAGGGATCGTTGCACTGTCTTGGTGGTGACACGCCTAGTGGCGCCACTGTTCATTTGCTATCTCAGTTGCTCAACAGTGGTACGCCGATAGGTCTTGGCCAGGCGTCGTAACCGACGCTCGCCTCTAGGATCAATGGCCCGTGGGGCCCCACAGTTACCTCTTTGATTGCTCGAAACTGTCTGGTTCGTCCAGTCGCGGTACACCTTCACAACGGCAGCCCTAGAGCAGTTCACAAAGGCAGCTGTTTCTGAAATGCTGCCCCCACTCTTAGCCCGATAGCCAATGATCATCCTCTTTTGGAGGTCCAATAGGTCACTTGCTCTGCCCATGATGGCGACAGTTGCTCTGTTAACGGATGCTACTACACGTCTGCTGTTGTTAGCTTTTAATGATAAGCAATGATTTTTCATCTGCATACCATGTTCGAGGAGAAGTGGTCATATTAATGTGTCCCAATCCTGTATACATATACATACTCTGTAAGTAGCACTATATAGTATTATGCATATACAGGGTGTTTTTGAATTAAGTACAAATTTTTTGGGAGATGAGAGAAGAGGTCCTTAGAAGTATTTTTAGTCAGATGAACATAGGGTCCCAGCAGCTCCGTTTACTTACAATACTGCATTGAACAATCAAATGATATCGGGACGCAGTGTGCGTTGGTAGGCCTAGATTATTTTATTTTTAACAATTAACACAAGCAATCTACTGTATGACTTTTACAGTAATTGTTCGAAATGACCGCCATTTGCTTCATAGCACGATTCGCAACGCCTTATGATGGATTGATGTACGCGTGGAAACAGTTGATTCACCTGCTGCCGCGACAACACGAGCCGCTAATTCTTCTTCGGTATCTACGGGTTCGGAGTACACCATTGATTTTATGCTTCCCCATAAAAAAAAATCCATCGGTGTGAGATCTGGCGATCTTGGTGGCCAAGCAACTGCGTCCCGGTGTTATTTGATTGTTCAATGAAGCATTGTAATTAAACGGAGCTGCGGGGACCCCGTGTTCATATGACAAAAAATACTTCTAAGGATCTCTTCTATCATCTCCCAAAAAATCTGCACTCAATTCAAAAACATCCTGTATACTGGGTGGTGCAAATATCGGTCACATACCAATGCCGCATTTCATTTCTAATATCAGAACTGTCCCCGAAACATGTAAACTGTAATACGTATAAAGTGATAATTTAAAAATGATTCTTAATTCAATAATTGATATGATCAGTGATCAATAATTCAAACGATACTAGATGTAGTAATAAAGAGAACTTACATGTAAAGTTTGAACTATTTTACTCACAATCACAAGAATGTCTTCAGAACAATTCTCCAAACTTAGTTTCCTGATGAAAAACGATGGTAGCGAGAGTTTTGTCTCTGTTCTATCTAGGAACACGTAACAGAGTTCTCCATGAATAATTTCGGTGGCCTACATCATCGTACAAAAAAAAGTAATTAAGTCTTTTCTGCACTTTACCGCACTATGGTTTTAACACAGTCTGATGTGTACAACACACACTACTCAGAGCAGTTGATGCTATTGTGACACCCCTTGACACGGGTTTTAAAAGTCTGAGTAAACTGTCTGTTCTTACAAGGATGTGTTAGAAGCGTATATAAACAAATGAAAGGCCTACAACTCTCGCTTATCAGCTCAAAATGATGAGGACACTGTGTTCTACAATGTTTTCGATTATTTTATGGCGATATAACTGTGTATAACCATGTGGCAAGTATGTATAATTCGGTATTCTAAAACGCTAATGAGTTAGAATGACATTGTGTTTGTAAGATAAAGTGACATCGGTTATAATAGAGACATTTCCACGAAAAAAAGTCTAAAATTTAAAGTATGCAAAATGATTTTTTTCCGGCTAGATCGTCATTTTCGCCCACTGTGCAACAATCTAGAGTAACATTACGTGATCAAATAATTATTTCAGCTAAGTTTTCCATACATGGAGAGGTCCATCCATTGGGAGCATTTAAAAATATTTACTGCATTATTTCTAATCGTTTTCATATGTTCATTTTTGCGTTATATTCACATTCACATATTGCAAAATTTATTCAAAAAATATCCGAGCAACGCCGTGGATATCACTTAATATATTTGGTTGCAAAACATTGCCTAAAAATCCCTCCATATATTTTGACTAATTTGTGTGAATGTGAAACTTTTGGAAACCAAGTTGGTGATGATGCGATAATTGAACGTACGTTTCTAAGAATTATTAACAGTGACCATATAATGATGATGCAATGACAGGACATAAATAAGGCATGTCTATCGTTGGAGGCTAAGAAAAAGAAAGAACGAGCATTGATCAGAGAATCTCTCCAAACAAAACACAAAAAGCTACAGAAGCTTTGACTAGGGCAGGAGGGTATAAGAGCTTCTACATCAAGAGCAAGGTAAATTTCGAACGGTGGTGAAAATGGATATCATTTTAATCTGAGGCAGGAAAACAAGGGGCGACGTCGGGTTAACAGCTAGTAATCTATCAAAAGTCATGGGACAACTCTGAGTTGCATGAAAATGAGACATTCCTTTGCAATTTCACTGTTGGCATTCTTCCCAATACTACATAACAGAGAGTGTGCTATTATGAGATGATACTTGCGTTAATGCTGTAAGAAAGTCTCAAAGAAAAGAGCTTTCAGACTTTCTAATAGGTACAATTGTTGGGTGCCATCTCGAAGGCAAAACTGTTAGAAAGACGTCAACCCTACTAAATATCCCGAAATCGACCGTTCACAACGTCATCCGGGCATGGAAAGAGAAAGGCACCACAAGTGTTCCGCCTAGGACTGCATGACCCATGATCATGTCAAACAGAGACCAAAGGGTTCTTCGTAAAGTGGTTACTGCAAACCGTCACACATCGCTTGATGGACTGACAAGATCGATTTTTAGAGTCGACTGGAACAACTTGTGAGCAGCCTGACTGTTCGCAGGGAACTGCATGCAATAGGTTTTTATGGCAGAGCGGCAAGCCACAAACCTCACATCAGCACCAGCAACGCAGCGAGGAGATTGCAACGGTGCAAAAAGCGACGACATTGGACTCTGGATCAATGGCGAATGGTTGAATGGAGTGATGAATCCCGCTAAACCATCTAGCAAATGGATGGAGGGGTTTGGGTATCCGCCAAGCTGTGTGGTGACACGGTGAAGTTCGGCGGAGGTGATGGTGTGGGGGTGCTTTTCACGGTATGGGTTGGGTGCAATCGTTTCTGTGGATGTACATGTAAACACAGAGCGTTACCAAGACATTCTGGACAACGCAGCAGTTCCATCACTCTGGCAGCAGTTAGGCAATGGCCCTTTTCTGTTTCAGCACGATACCGCACCTTGCCATAAAGCAAGGGCTATGGGCACATGGTTTGATGAAAAGGGGGTTCAAGAACTTCACTAGCCTCAATCTGAACCCCAGTGAACATCTGTATAACGTCGATTGCGCGCTTGCGCAGAACGCCCTATATCCATGACCGAACTGTCCAAGACACTTACGGCAGAATGGCGAAAATTTCCTGTCGAAACGTATCAAAAAATGGAGGACATGTGCCCCAGAAAGTAGAAGCTGTGACAGCAGCAGAAAGTGGACCATCAAGATACTAAAATATGTATATCTTTAAGTGTTTCTATTAAAGTGATGGTGTCCCATGACTTTTGATAGGGCAGTGTATAAAGAAGCATGCTTGTTAGTGGGTTTGTTTCTTACAAATCTACAGTAATATTCCGATCTTGATAAAATTTTGAACATTTGAATTTCAAATCATGTGGAAGATAACTGCCTACCTCATATTTCGAAAGAATAATAATTGTCGATAGTAAATCGATATTAATGATTATGACAGGGCATATTTATAAGAAATATCTCATGACCAATAATGCAAAGCAAATTTTGTGCAACAATATTTATCAACAATGGTATCAACACGCCATTCACAAACACTATGCACGGACCAACAATAAATATCTCATGAACAAATACAATTTGAATATATTCAGTGTGAATGTGAATTTTTTGAAAACTGAGATGCTGGTAATGCGATGATTGAACGTTCGTTTCCAAGAATTATTAATAATGAGCATAAAAGGATGATACAGTGACAGGACATAAATAAGAGACTGTCTATGAGGAAGCAAAGCTGCAACACGTATCTCCCTTCAGCTCCCTATCAGACGTGCAGACAAATGGCTAAAATGTATGTGTCTGAAAAGGAAAGAGAAAGAACGAATGTTGGTCAGACAAAAACGTGCAGCTAAAAGAGAAAATCTATACGGGCACTGGAAAAATCTGAACAAAGGGAGTTTAGAATAGAGCAAGAGGGTATACGAGCTTCTACATCAAGGAAAAAAAAAGTTGGGTTCAAAGTATCCTGTGATGTTCCCCGCTGGTGAAGATGGACATTGTTTTAATCTGAGACAAATCAAGAAGCGTTTAATTAAAGTCTCGGTATAATACCTAGAATTCCTTTTTTTCGGATATTTTGTAGAATGTATAGTCCCTTTACTCTGTGTTATTATTTAAACAATTTGGATTTATAATTTAACTTCTTGAAATTTTTCTGTTTACCTACAACTGTAATTTTCCCAGGCAAAGCCGGTTCCTCTGCTAGGACCAACAATATATTACTCATGACCAAAAAGGTAGGGGTAAATTGTGCATTATAAATAATGTTCAATTTGTAACAATGCATAGAATTCCTGTTGTTCAGGCTTTTCTTCGAATTTAGAGTCCTTCGAAATTTAACATTTTCTTTAAAATATTTAAAAATGAGAACCAACTGGATATAATGGAGAGTTAGCAGACTATTGAGAACCAGAGAAAATCGTGAGTGAGACAAGTAGGCATCGACGTTCCCAGGCGACCCTCGACGATGCAAGCATATAAAAGAAATAACGGCGACTACTAGACAGCAGAAAGTAATGGCCAAGTCTTGCTTCAGGACATCACGAGAGGACTTGCGAAAATTTGTATGCTTGAATAGAAAAGAGAAGAAACGAGCATTGATCAGCTATCCAGGCATTTGAAATTTCTGAACAATGGAAGCTTCGTTTAGAGCAGGAGAAAGATGGATCTAAAGTATCCAGTGGTGCACCCTGGTGGTGAAGATGGGGCAGGAAAACAGGATGTTAAATAAAGTCTCCTGCGATGCAAGGTTTTCAGGCAAAGTGTGCAATATAATGTCAAGTTAGCAGACTACTGAAAAGATTGGAAAGATGACAGAGAAAGCAGTCCTTTCACTCGGTTGACATAAATGATAACAGGGCATATATTAATTCGACTCTTCAAATTAACCATCATAAAATATTATGCTCCATAATAATCGTTTGAAGGATTAAAATAATCTATCGAAATGCCAGCTTAGAAATGAATAAGTACTGGGCAGAGAAGACAATAAGATCTAAACAAGATTGGGCATTGGGAACATCTAAACAGCATCTTCGTCTACAGAAGGAAATTATAAAATTATTGAAAACTTATTTAAAACAAAACTTGTTTAGGTTGTTTTGTTTAACCTACAAACAAATTGCGACCATGTCAATAGAAGAATCGGCGACCACTACACTACACGAAGTGATGAATGACCAAGTCTTGCTACAAGACATCGAATGCAGTTTGGGAATTGCAACAATATCATATATACATCAAAAGTAAGATTACGTGACTAAGAAATTATTTAGGCTAGCTACGGTACACATGGAGAGGACCATCTATTGTGAGCATTTAAAAAAATATTTTTCGAATTTTCCTTATGAATTTTTATTGTACTAATTCTAAGGGTTTTCATGTGTTTATTTTTAAGACATTACAAAATTTGATAAAAAAAAAACCTGTCCGAGTCACGCGGGAGTTATCACCTAGCATATTTTGTAGATCAGCAGATCCGTACATTTTATAAAGATACGTTTTGACTATTATATATGTGAATGTGAATGATGCAGTGACAGGACATAAACAAGGCAGCGTCTATTGAGGAGGCAAAGGAGTCACACGTGTCTCACATAAGCTCACGATCAAACGTCCAGAAGAGAAAGAACGAGTATTGGTCAGAGAATCTCTGCAGCTAAAACAGAAAAAGCTATACGGATATTAGAAACATCTGAACAACGAGAGTTTCGAACAGAGCAAGAGGGTATAAGAGTTTCTACATCAAGGGCAAAAAAAACTTGTGTATAAAGTATTATGTGATGCTCCCGGTTGTGAAGATGGATATCATTTTAATCCGAGGCAGGTCAACAAGAGGTTAATAAAGTACCAGTATATCAGCTATACTTCCTGCTTTTCGGATTTTTCTTATAACTGATAGTTCCTTCCTTCTGTGTTTTAATGACTAGGTTATTATTTAACCAATTTTGAGCTATAATTAAACTTTTTGAAAATGTTAACCTTAAAATTATGTCACTGTCTACCTCAGATTTCGAAAAAATAATAATTATCGATAATAAATCGATAATCATGATGACGGCAGTGCATATTTATAAGAAATATATCATGACCAACAACTCAAGACAAGTATGTGCAACAATAATTACCAAGAATATTATAATCACGCAATTCACAAAGAATATGCACAGACTAATAATATATACCTCATGAACAAGCATGTAAGGCGAAGTTGTGCTTTATAAATAAGGTCCAATTTGCAACAATGCATAGAATTCCTGTTGCTCGGGATTTTCTTAGAAAGGACAGTTCTTAGAACTTAACGATTTTTTTAAAATCTTAAAATGATCAGGAAATAGAGATAATAGAGTGTTAACAGACAATTCAGAAAGATTGGAAAGGCAATAGAGGAAGCCATCCATTCGCTCGTGCGACAGTTGATGACATAACCAATGACACATCATATATCAGCTCGACTCTATTGAAATGCTACCAAAGAATTGAATTAGTATTAGTATAGAAAAAACAAGGTTGTCTCGGCTTCTGAAACAGGAGAACAACGGGAGCTTCGTTTACTACAGAAAATTACAGAATTACTGAAATTCACTTAGAGTTACTATTGCACTTCTGAGGATGTTCTGTTTATCTAAAACTGTAATTATCCCAGGCAACGCCGGGTGCCACTGCAACAGAAGAAACGGTGGCTGCTGAATGGCTAGAATTTGCTTACAGACATCGAAAGCAAAGTATAATTGCAATAATGAATATCAAGTAATGATTAATTCCACTCAGAATGTTGGGAATGGAGAGCAACCTGCTGCAAACTATCATGTACATCCACTTCCACCCATGAAGTAAGCTGTTTGTCGAAGTTATTGTTGCCATATATTTCCATATCAAGGCCAGGTAAATATTGTTGCCATGAAAACCGATGTTGTGATGATGCAACAATATTTTCAAGATGATGCAGTGATGGAATGTTCTGTTCTTCATCTACAGCAGGAAATTGTAGAATTACTGAAAACGATTTTTAAGTTATCATTTAATTTCTTGAGATTGTTCTGTTTACCTACCCTGGAGAAAATGTAGACTTAGCAGACTATTGACATAGAAAGGAAATGTAAGAGGAAGCAGCCTCTTTGCTCTGTGCTTATTGGTTTCACCAGCACATCGCTGTAGCAAGCAAGTTGTGAGCGACTGGTGATCGTGTTAACCAAAGACACGAACACATTAGACCACACCAGGTGATGAATAGCCAAGTTTTGCTTCAAGACATCAGGAGAATATTGCAATTGCAACAACAGTTTACCAAGTAAAGAATAACCTAAAGACTAATTGAGATTGCAGAGCAAGTAGACGCAATGATTACGTACATCCACTGCTGCCCAAGAAAAGAGTGTTTCTGCGAAGTTATCGTTGCCGTATATTTCCTCATCAGCACTGGAAACCAATTTAGTGATGATGCAACAATATTATCAAAATTATTCAATGAAAAAATTTTCTGTTGCCTTGGCAATAGAACAGAATTATTATTAGTGAGCAGAATATGTATATAATATCACACTACAGATATGACAGTCTCTTTCTCGAGGAGACACACGTGGTTCCCTTCAGCTCCCTAACACATATTAAGACGATTGAACGGTGTGTTTTGAAACTTTTGAACAAATGTTCTCAGGCGACAGTTTGTGACATAACCGATAAGAAAGCTTATTAACTCGACTCTTCAAACCAACAAAGACTGTATATCCATTTGCATGTTAATTGATATCCATAGAAATGCCACTGAAGAAAAGAACGAGTATTGCTCAGAGAAGAAAAAAAATTATCCGGCCGTTGGAAACACCTGAACAACGGAAGGTTCGTCTACTGCAGACAATTATAGAGTTGGTTAAAACCATTTATTTTAACTACATGAGTTTGTTCTCTTTATCTAGAACTGTAATTATCCTGGGTTACGCTGGGTGACTCTGCTAACAAAGGTAGACGGCGTTGCTCGGAATTACAGTTGTAGGTAAACAGAGCAATCTATAAAAATAAAGAAGAGTGTTTGTTTGTGGATTTGTGGTTTTGTTTCTTATACAAATCTACAGTTTTTTTCCGATCTTGATGAATTTTTGCACACTTGATCTTCAAAGCATATGGAAGGTCACTGACTATTTCAGATTTCGTAAAAATAATAATTATAGATAATTAATCAATAACCATGATTAAGGCAGGGCATATTAATAAGAGGTATCTCATGACGAACAATGCAAGGAAAAGTTTGTGCAATAATAAGCATCAACAATAGTATCAACACGCAATTCACTAACATTCTGCACGGACCAACGATGTATATCTCGTGACCAAAAATATGCAACAATGATTTTGCTTTATAAATCAGACTTAATTTGTAACAATGCAGTGAATTCTGTTATTGAAGCTTTTCTTAACAACAGATAACCAAGAAGTGAATAACTCCATACAGACTGTTGGGATTGCAGAACATGCAGAGAGTAACGATCAGGTACATCCACTGCCATATAAAAAGAGATGTATTTCATCGAGGTTGTTGTTGTTGCTATATATTTCGACTTCAATGCTGGGGAAATATTGTTGCCATGAAAACCGATTGATGCGTTTTGCTTTGGTAATGAAAACCGATTGTTGCCATGAAGATCGATTAATGCAAAAATAATTTCAAAGTGATGATATGATTTTCAAATGGGAATGTTGTGTTGCTTTGGCAATAGAACAATGGTTTCCAAGAATTATTAACAATGAGCAGGAAATGAGTATAATAGCAGGAGATACATAGGGCAGACTCTTTCGGAGGCTCAAAGAGATAACGTGTCTCCCATGAGCTCCCCGAAAAATTTCAGACGATTTTATATTTGGAGCCCTTGAACAGTGTAGAAAATTGTAGACGCGATGACAGCTTCGCCTTCCTCTTCCAGTGGGATGGGTATATAAGGATACAGTCTGTCTCGGGCGACAGTTTACTACATAACCAATAATAAAGCATCCATCAATCGTGTCTTCAAATCAACAGGCACGCAGTACTGTGCTATTTAATAATCATTCGAAGGTTACATGTTATTTCATATAAAATGAAATGCCACTAAAGTAGAGAACGAGCATTACTCAGAGAAGACAAATGGTCATCGCGTTTTGGAAAGATTTAAACAACAGGAAAGATCTACAACAGGAAATTGTATAAATACGGAAAACCAATTTTGAGGTAATATTTAACTTCTTGAGATTGTTCTGTTTACCTACAACTGAAATTATTTCGGCAAGGCCGGGTGCCTCTGCTAGTGATCTATACAGGATGATTCAAATTTAGAGTAAAAAACATTTACGAGAGGTAGTATGGGTGATTATAAGCAAATAAGTTAATATGAACATGGGTCCGAATTTGAATGCTAACTGAGATATGAAAAGATATAAAAATGCCGCCAGCAAGATCGATAAGTTCATAACTCAAGTTCTTTAAGATCTGGATTGATGAAATTTGGGGGAATAATACCGTTAAAATTTGATCGAATTTACAAATCTACAGTTTCATTCAAATATTGATGAGGTTTTTCATACTTGAACTTCAAAACATCAGGAATGTCACTGTCTAATTCAGATTTCGATAAAATAATAATTATCGATAATAAATCGACATTCATAATGATGGTAGGGCATATTAATAAGAAATATCTCATGACCAACAATGCAAGTCAAATTTTTTGCAAGAATAGTCAGCAACAATGGTATCATTACGCAATTCACCAACACTCTGAACGGACAAACAATATATATCTCATAACCAATAATCTAAGGCAAAGTTTGTGCTTTGGAAACAAGGTTCAATTTGTAAATGTGCATAGAATTCCTATTGTTCAGGCTTTTTTTAGAATTGATAGTTTTAAGAACTTAACATTTTTTTGGATATCTTTAAAAATGAGCACTAACTGGACATACAAGAGAATTGCCAGACTATTGAGAAACTGATCAACGCGTGAGTGATTAAGTTCTCATGCAAGTTCCAAGGCGGCCTTCGATGATGCAAGCGTCTCAACAAGAGAAACAAGCATAAAGTATTATGCACTATAATAATCGTACGAAGAATTATAATAATGATGAATATTGGGCAGAGAAGACAAGATGCTATCCGGGCATAGGAATACCTGAACAACGGGAGCTTCGTCTGTAGAATGAAATTGTAGAATATATTATTTAACTATTCGAGGTTGTTCTCTTTAACCTACAACTGTAATTTTCCCAGACAACGCCGGCTGTCTCTGGTGTACTGATCTGCTCATGTATCTATATATGGTAACGGACTAGATTATTAAAACAGTCACACAATTACCACTTCTGGGCGTTTCACTTTTCCTTTGAATTAAGAAGGACGAAAGGGGGAAAAATAGGTCTCTTACGCACTTGTTGGTTGCTCCCTCAACCGTGTTGGAAAGGGAAAATTTATTTTTTTAACAAAACCGGAAATCTCATAGGAATTCCCCACAGACCAACAGTGACAATACAAAACGAAAAAAATATTAAATTAATTTTAAAAAATGCTAACAAGCAAAATTCTCTAAGACTTCCTATTAGCAACAGTCAAATGAATTTGCTAAAAGTTTTATTAGTTTTGATGCCTTAATCCTACGTGAAACAAACTTCATTCCCACCTATAAAATTAATTGGAGTTCCGTCTTGTGGTAAAATGATCTTGCACAATTCGGTACACTAATCGGGCAAATTCTTCATTAAATCCTAGAAAAGTCCTTAATCACAGTATCAGGTAAGGAAGTATTAGACATTCTTTTTAATAAAATTAAGTTCACCAAATAATTATCTGTCTTAAGATTCTCTTTCTTTGTCTCTATTAGATTGTTCTTGGCGATGAACTCTAGCAAGGAGTTGTGGGAATATTCATATTAATTCTGTTATCGAAGTCAACAAACTTAAGTGAATTCGTCTTTTTATAAGGTTTTTTCCAAGACATTCGTCTAAGTTATCGAACTAGATAATTACAGTTCCCCTTAAATTATAGACTCATTTCTTATATTCAATTCAACCACTAGTGATCTGTCCTAAACTATTAACTCTTCCCATTACTTTTTCTCTCTTACTTTTAAATGAGGCACAAATCAGATATACTGTCAAGGGGTACCTTTAACAGGACAAATATTGGGAGATTCAAACACGACGACTACTAGCCTTCTTTGTGACGATCATCAATTGAATCGACGAGGGGGCTTTTCCTCGAGTGGAAGGGGGAGGAAAAACAGGTGTCAAATAACATTCTTTCCAGGATTTAGGAAAGGGAGTAGTAGGGGTCACCCACCCGTATCCCTGCGTTAGTTGAAAGTAAGATTACACAAAGAACAAGTGTTTTTGGGTTCTCCCACTCTATAGCGCTGTATTCGCCCTCGGCGTCCGTCAGCAACCGACTAGCGTAGGCGATGATATGCCGATACCCTTCATGTTCTTGGGTTAACATGAACCCCGCTGCGTGCTTCGAGGCGTCGTTATGTACCGTGAATGGTCGACTGAAGTCTGGCTGGACCAATAGAGGCGAAGTAGTCAGATAACTTTTGATGGTCTTAAACGCTTCTTCACATTAGTCGTCCTAAACCCACTCAGTGTCCTTATGGGTGAGATGATGCAGGGCCAGTTTACCGCACTGAGATTTGGAATAAAAGCGTGGTAATACGGACCATGCCTATAAACCGTCCAGGATACTCCTGTATCTGTAGAATGCTTTTGCCCCTTGGACGCAGTCCTCTTCATCTACTCGATACCCAAGGAACTCGACTTCCTTCTGAAAGAAAGTCGACTTCTTGAAATTTAACTTCAGGTTCTGGTCGAGTAGGTGATGGAAAACTTTTGTAAGGTGGAAAGTTGGGCCTCTCAGTCCCGACTTGCTACTATGATGTCTTCTACATAGTGGAAGTACTCGGGTTCGATGGTAGGAACTAAGACTTGGTCCAGAAGGGACTGAAAGGCCTGAGAGACATTTTCGAACCCGAAGGGCATCACCTGGTAACAATAAGTGCTCATCCCGGGACCATAAATGCCGTCTTCTTGCGGAACTCTGGGCTTAGCTTCACCTGCCAATAGGCATGTCTAAGTTCGAGCGTAGAGAATATCTTTGCCCTGCTTAGTGTCCTTTGTATCAACTCGGTGGTTAAAGGGTATTATGACATTGGTTCGGTCAGTGCTTGTAATTTGCGCCAACCACTACGAATCGTGGTCCTTTGGTTTTAATTTTGTGTACCAGAAAATACAGCCGCGACCAAGCTGATTCGCAGTGGCGACCAAGCTGATTCGCAGAAAATACAGCCGCGACCAACCTGATTTGCGGACACTATCCGTGAGTGACTTTCCATTTCTGAAACCAATTCATGGATAGTGTCGTGCTTCTTAGGCACGTAAAAATACGGCCTTACCCGAAAAGGGGTGGCCTTACCCGTGTCAATAACGTGTTTGTATCCTGGGTATATCCGTGTGATCGAGCTCATCTTACTTGATGGTCATGGGTTTCACAAGTAGGCGTGATCGCAACAGCAATTCTGCATAGGCTATTGTTTGAGGATGATTGTCGTCTTCCAGGCCTTCAAAAGACCGAGTCCAATAATGGTGTCTAAGGATAGTTCTGGAAAGATCTACCACTGCTAATGTTTGTCCTTCCCAGGGTTCGTCGGGGATCTGGATGATTGGAGCAAAAACACTTTTAATGAGCTTGATAACCCTGTTGTTGGCTGTCACTATTCGTTTTGGTCTGAGGTGGTGGACTGGTTTGTCGTTCAACGCCTCCGTGGCCTTCTCGTTGATTAACAAAATTTTCGCTCCTGTATCCATCATCGAAGAGAACCATGATCCGCTGATGTTAATCCTTCAAATCCAAAGAGCTTGTCTGTAAAGCGAGCTCCTCGTGAGGGGCATTTATGTGGATATACTCTTCCCATACTCTTTACATGGTAGATTTGGACGGTCAGTGGTACAGCAAGGAAGTTTTCACTTTAAGATGCGTATCGGCGCATCGTTGATGGGACGGACTCTCAAGACCTCATCCGAGACAGGGGCAGTGCGTGTTTGCCGGATTATCCTTGCATGATAACATCATTTGTGTTCCGTTGCAAGCGTGTGTACGTCTTTGGCAAATGCATTTTCTTTTTGCCCATAACCACGTGCAATATTCTCTTGTCAGGAAAGTTCACATTTTCTAGGGGAATAGATAAATTCCTTTTTAGAGTTATTGGATTCTTTGTCGATAAACATGGCACGGTCAATGGGGTTTGGACACCAATGTAAGAGGTAAGATCTCCGGTCGGATTTTTACTGTTACACTCTTCGCAGTTCCGTCAGATTACACCAGGCCTGTTGCATCTGTAGCAGCGAAATTCTTCGCGTTGTCGTACCTTTTATCCAGTCCTATCATCCCCCATGAATTTTGAAGACGCACCTCGTTTATTCTTGTAGGCTAGGTTTTCCTCCCACTCGGTCGCTAAAACAGTTCGGTCTTGTAAAGTTCGGACTTCGGATCGGCGAATTTTATTTCTTATGTCCGGTCGCATGTTGTCTTAGCACAAGTCAATCACTTCCCCTAACACTAGAGGATATTCCAGTCATTGATTGCTGCTGCTTACTTCGGAGAGGAACTGGGAGAATCGTTCCGGTGTCTGTTGGCGATGGCTCATTAAGTGGCGACTGTCGCCATTTTTTCCTGCTTGATGACCGAACTGTCTCAACAGCCAGTGTCGGGCGGCTTTCCAATTAGGGAGCACCTGCAGTTTGACAGATTCCTAAGGGCCCATATCCTCGGGCATAAGGAGAGGGAAAATTCAGGGTAGGGTTTCAATGACGACTTCGTTCATAAAAGCACGGGCTTTGTTCTTTTGAATGTATTCTGAAATATTTTCGCGTGGCAAGATATAGTATATTTTTCGACTTTGCTGGGATCCTCTCACGTGGCTCACTCATCCTGGCAAGTACTTGACACTGGGTGGACAAGGTATACTACATGTTTTCTCCAAGGACGTGTCCCATTCTCAATGTGTTCTTCACTGAAGACACTTCGATGAAAGCATCAACGGGAGAGTGCATTCAGTTTTTGACTTCCAGGGTGCCTCCTGGAATAAGTATTCGACGTATATTAATCTCGCAGAGTTCTCACTCTCCTGGCGTGATCCCCTCTAGTCTCGATTTCTAGACTAGAATTGACTAAATTAACCACCCTCTTCACTTAGGAGGGCTACTGGCATTCGTCGTTGGATGAGCGAGGCGACGATCTTCTAAACTTCATCCATTATTGGAACATCAGTCAAAAATATCCATAGGGGTTTTATCTTCATTTTGGATTACTTTTGTAGGCGGGCATGAACAAAACATTTTTAGCAACGGACGAGGTTATTAAAACAGTTACAAAATCACCACTTCTATGGTTTCACTTTTCTCTTAACTTCAGAAGGACGAAAGGGAAATTATAGGTCTCTTACGCACTTATTGGTTGCTCCCTTCAACCGCGTTTGAAAGAGAAAATTTATTTCCTTTAATAAGACTGGAAGAATTCCTCACAGACCAACGGGGGCAATACATAACGAGAAAAAAATTAAATTAAGTCAAAAAACTGCTAACAAGCAAAATTCTGTAAGACTTCTTATAAGCAACAGTCAAATAAATTTTCTAAAAGTTCTATTAGAGTCGTACAAAAGAAAACGAAAATTTGTGTGGGAAAAAAAGACGACATGGAGGATCGTAAGTTTTTGTTTTCAACAACTGCGAAACCCCATGTGCAAATTGAACAATAGGTTGCAAGTTTTGCATCACGTCATAAAGAACGATAGCACGTGCTTCGAAGCTCTGTGCGTGATCGCTTTATCCAAACAACAAAATGGAGTCAACGAAACAGGAACAGAGAGCAGTAATTCGTTTTTAGACATGTAAAGGGCTTTCATTTTCTGAAATCCATCGTCGTTTGCAGAACGTCTATGGAAATGACTGCCTAACCTTCACTCTTGTTTGGGCATGGAGCAAGAGGTTTTTGGAGGAACGGTCATTATTGCAAGATGATCAACAACTGGACAAGCAAACAGCGCCATCACGGATGATTTCAAAGCCAAAATTGACGCTGTCTTATAGGAAAAGAGAAGAGTGAAAAATCAATGTCGTGGTTGTTAAAACTGGCCTTAGTCATGGAACTGTTCACTTAATTATCAGGAATCATTTGCGCTACAGAAGAATCTGTGCATAATGGGTCCCACATGATTTGACATCAGAACAAGTTAGAGTTCGAATGGCTATGTCCCTGCAACATTTGACTCGCTATGAACAGGAAGGAGAGAGTTTTCTCGAGAGAATCGTTACAGGGGATAAAACTTCGTGCTTTCATTCCCATTTCGAAAGCAAACGTCAAAGTCGTTAATGGAAGCATTATGGGCCACCACCCCCGAAAAAATCAAAAGCAAACGCAAAAAGCACGGGGAAGGTGATGTTAACCGTGTTTTTTGATCGCAAAGGCCTGATTTTACTTTCTTGAAGAAAGCACCGCAGTTAACACAGCACGATGTGGGGAAACATTGAAGACAATGCACGCGGCCATCAAATGCAAACGTCCTGGAATTGTTACAGAAGGAGTTCTTCTTCTCCACGACAACACGCGTCCTCACACCTCGAAAGCAACAGTAGACCTCATCAAAAAGTTCAACTGGGAAGCAATGCAGCATCCACCTTACATCCCGACTTATCCCCATGTGACTTTCACGTGTTAGAGGATCTCAAGAAACATCTGAAAGGCCGCATGGTTCCATGCGCAACCGAAAGACTTCTTCATAAAGGAATTAAACGCCTTGTTACTTAGTGGGATAAATGCCTTAACGCATTTGGAGAGTATTTTTAAATTCCTTGTGTACACTTTGGATAAAATAATTAATTTTGTCTTAATCCTGAAAGAAAGTTCATTCCCACCATAAAATTAATTAAAGTTCCATCTAGTGTTAAAATGATCTTGCACAATTCGGTACACTAATCGGGCATATTCTTCCTTAAATCTTAGAAACGTTCTTATTCACAGTATCAGGAAAGTCAGTTACTGAATAAACATTCTGTTTAATAAAAGTAAGTTCCCCAACTAATAATCAGTCTTAACCGTCTTAAGCCACGCCATTTCGAAGAGTTCCTGCACCGTTTTTGAGCATCGGGCTCGACAGGATCGAAGTCTTCTCAGCGATTGAAAGGGTCAGAAGGATCGCATTAGAATGGTTACAACTCACACATTAATATTATGGAAGAGATAGAAAGGTGAGTTACTTAGTTTTCGGGTCATTTCAGTTCCTTCTATTTAAACAGTTTTCTCATTTCCCTTCCTAATGTGTTTTTCACTGGAGACACTTCGATGAAAGCATCAACGGGATAGTGCATCCAGTGCATAGGGCGTTGAACATCACCGACGTTACCATAGTGGCGATTTTTTCGGAAATGCCTGAGCCGTCGCCATTTTTCCACATGTTCGTCACTCAAGTCCGAAATCGAATACCTCATCCAATTTTTTTATACTTTTTCTTTTGTTTACCTTTTTCAACTTTACAACAATCCCAACGTTTCCTAGCATTCTCATTGTTAAATTCGCTGTTTCATTCAGACAAATTCTTCTGGATACGAGATTTCATTAGTCAATACAGGGTCAATACCACTTAACATTCGGAATGGTGTCCAAGAAAACTGACCAAGGGAGAAATAAACACTTCGCCCAAATAAAAGTCCGAGAATTTTTTGTAGATCGCTTCGAAATAAATAGATTGGGGGATGGGAATTATCTATGTATATAAAAAAGGATATTTGTTTGTGGGTGGGTTTGTGGTGTAGTTTCTTATATCAGTTTTAATCCGATCTTGATGAAATTTGGCACACTTGACCTTCAAAGCATGAGGAAGGCCACTGTCTACCTCAGATTACGAAAAAATAATAATTATCTATAATAAATCGATGTTTATTAAGATGGCAAGGCAAAGTTTGTGCAACAATAGTTATCAACAATGGTATCAACACGCAATTCATAAACACTCTGCATGGACCAATAACATAACTCATGACCAACAACGCAAGGAAAAGTTTGTGCAACAAAAACATGTTATATCAAGTAGATCGTGGGCTTTCCATTTCCGACCTCAAATGTGACCCTCAAGGTCTTCTTCAAGGACATTCAAACCGTAACTCTATCCCTATCAGAGATAGAAGAAAATTTCCAATTATGAACTTGTAGAGCACCCCAAAATTGGTCTAAATTCATGTTTACTTTAACTGTTTCATAGGAAAATTGTGTGAGATAAATGAAGATGAAGATTGGTATGCTACTCTCCCAACATCGTGTTGAGAAGTCACAGACAAATCAATTACTGAGCTTTTTCTTTCTAAACTCAAAAGGGTTGAATACTACATGTAATTTAAGATAGGGTTTCGTGAGATAAACCTTTTTTTTTAAATACCCCCAAAGGAAGAAATCTAAGGGTGTAACATCTGGTGACCTAGGTGGTCACGAAATCGGTCCGTTTCTGCCAATACATCTTTTCGGAAACATTCCATCTTGCAAACAACCCTTGCTGTTCTTGCAAAGTGTGGCAGTGCACCGTCTTGCTGGTAACATAGTCCTGGACGTTCTGCCAATGACAAATTATCTAGAAACTCTTCCACCACGCTAGTCAGTATTTATCCCGGTAGCTCTGACTAGTAGAGGATACCTTCATAAAAACAGGACCTACGACTTGTGTCCCATAAATACCACGCTTAACATTCATTTTCCAGTTCACTTGTTGTGATGTGGGTCTCAGCTACCTAGGATTTTCCTCTGCCGACTATAGTGTAGATTTTGCTTATTGACTACCGTTTCGTGAAAACTGCGCCTCATCACACCACAGAATCTTGCTTTCGAACGGTGGGTCGTCATCAATTTGACAAAGCAGCCAGTCGCAAAATTCTACACGGAAACCATAGTCTCCTAATCTCATATCTTGGGCACAATGAGTATGGTATGGGTGGAAGTTTTGTGCCGAGACAATGTCCACGTCGGAAGATTTGCTAATCGATTTTTTATCAATAAATACTACTTTTTCGAAATCTGAGATAAACAATGACCTTTCACATGCTTTGAAGATCAATTATGCAAAATTTCATCAAGATCGGAGTAAAACTGTAAATTTGTATGAGAAACTGTCACGTGGATTTAGCAGAGTGAGTTAACAAGAGAAGGAAACGTAAAATAAAAAGAAGGGAACATTTTATCTTTTCTATATACGAGGGTTGGGGCAAAAGTCTTGGCAACTATTGTTTTTCTTGAAAATACCAGTCCAGTTGGAAAATGTGACATATACAGACGAAAGGACAAGGTGTTAACTACATGTGTGGACAATTAATAGCACTGATATATCGTAACACACTAATTTATTACGGTAGTATACAGGGCAATATGGCCTTCACGGTGCAAAAGAATGACAACACAGTACACATAAAGTTGACATGACAAACCTGGGCCTAAAGACTTATGGTACGGCATTATTCCCAAGGGCTTTCACTAAGTCACCGTGATATTCCATCGCATTTCTCCCTCGAAGAACGGCTATTTTGATGTAGGCGCGCTGCTCAACACGGGTTACTTCCAACTCGCACTACACTCATCAACTGACTGATTTCACAGCCCTCGCTGCGCTACTACCAGCTATCACAGAGCCATCTGTTGTATCACTATGCCTGTGTAACGTTCCGATTCTGGCAACGTACAGTACATTAAAGGGGTTATTTTACCTCTTGAAAACTAGAGGAGAATCCAAAGACCTGAATGACAATTAACTAATCAAATCGCAAAACACGATTGTTTGTTTGGCCATAAAATAACTAAATATTCTATACACTTTGCATTCGATATAAAAAAAATGTGCTTTTATTCTTCGGAATATCAATTATATATACATTTTCTAATTACGGACTGTAACTTGTTCTTCAAAATCCATATATAAACGTTTCTCATAAAGAATACTACTTTCCGTGTAAGATTCCTTTAAGTTTTACATAATCCCGGCTTTATCCTTAAATTCTAGGCTTAATGACAAACTTTACCTGATCTTCTGATGATATTAGTCCTTAACACAATCTTCACATGAGGTCGGGCCGAGATTAGATTAATACGGTTCGTATGGTTTAGGACCGCCGATCTAAATACCTAACTTTCTTCGTTTCTTTTCAGGGAATCATCCAACATCTGTTAGGTCTGCGTTGTTCCGGTTGTCCGTAGAAGACTCCTACCCTTCCAAATTTCATGCGCTAACGTAGTGGGCTGGATATCTTCGATTCTGTTCAAAAGCAAAAGAACACAGTAGAGTAGGTTCAGTTATAAAGTTATGGCCTAAAATAACTGCTACCTTACCGGATCGTGGTTGAAGCGTTCGTTTTAAATGAATTATAAACTTGATGTTGCCTTAAAGTCGATCTTCCATTAGGCCTTTCCTCGTTTGATCTTTTGTATCAAAAATCATACTGCTTAAGTTAGGGTTGTCTTAAAAACTTTATTTTCTCTTATATTTTTTAACTAACTTTACAGTTAAAGCAATATTCTTTATTTCAAATTGTCTGGCATTCACGGGGTCCATTACATACTATTTATGCCTTTATATTGGTTCCATGTGTTACGGAAGACAATCATGAAGCTCATGTCTCTCTTTCTGGTCGACGCCATCCTATCTCTCTGGCTTCGAAACTACAAGGCAAAAAAAAACTATCTCCACATTTCTTCTAAACAAAGCCTCTCCACTTCACCATTCACATGTCCATTGTCTCCGAATTAAACAATCACTTAGATTTCCACTTGTTTTATCTTAACAATACATTTTATGTTTTTAACCGTATATGTAAAAATTTTATATTTTCTATAATCATCCTCTTTATATTTCTTTATTTTATTTTATTCAAGTTCGTAATTCCTATTGGTCGCAGAACAACACCTTCCAAGTCGAAACACCTCTGTTCCTCGTGGTCTTCTTAAAGAAAAAACGAAAATTCCTTCTCTGTAAATCATTGTCATGATACACGAAGCTTGTCCTCAAGTGGAATAAATCTTCGCACCGAAAATATGTTCCTTTAAACTTTTGAAGCGCTTCATTCTTGTGGTTATAGTAAGCTTCATGTGGAACTTTTGATTTGAGGTTCCCCACGGTAACCTCCTTGGCTGCGAAGAAAAGTCTCACCAAAACAGTTGCTGACGTAAATAATAAGATCAAAAGCGATCATCTCGGAAGTGGTTTCATTCAAATCTACGGAATCTTCCAATGCTCTTTAAATCTCTTCTGATGATTATAATCGCCAATGATCTGGCGTCTATCCGCCGTGCTATCCACTCTGGTCAATCAAGCTTTTCTTCTATTATATACAGTCCTCGATATCTTTGTAATTATCGTAGTGTCTCTAATAGTGAGAGGGGTTTTCTATTTTCATTGATGCTAACGGTTAACAATCTTAAAAGTTTTAGGTTAAAGCTCCCAAGGTAGGCTAAGATCGGTACCTGATCTCCCTACTGGGACCTGTCAACATTTTGTTGACATTCACAATTTCGACGCAACGTATTGGGTTTCCCACAATCAAAACATCTAAACCTTACTCCGTTAGATACGGCTTCTTCGGTTGTATTCCTATCCCTCCTTCTCGTCGGGTTACGCATCTCGCAGGAGTTTTGTCCAGTAGTCGCCCATGCCTTCTCGGTACAAAGCGAAATCAACTGTTTTTCGGTATTCACTGCCGACGGGCGCACGTTTTGGCGCAGATAATCTGCCACATTGACGGCTGCAACCTCGACAAGTTCTCTCTCTGTGAGGGGTTGCGGTAAAGGGGCATTGAAGCTCTTGAGGTCCGAGTAGAATTTAATGAAGCTCTCATGCTCCATTTGCTTTCGTGTATAGAGCGCTATTTTGCGTTCTGCTTCCGTCTTTGTGTCTCCGAATCGTTCCTTAAGGCGTGTCTTTGCTTCAATCCAAGTAGTGGTTTCGCGCAGCAATCCGCCTATTCCCAGCGTTAGATGCAGCTCCACGAGCAATGGAAAAATTCTCTTTAATAAGGCTACTGACACTTCATTGGCGAGCGCTTGGCTTTCCAAATTAGGTAAGTACACGGTGATATCCGTATAGCCATCGAAAGGGGCAATATTTATTCTATCCCGAAATTTCTTGATGTCTTCTTTGCTTTCGTTTAATATGGCTTCTAATACTTCTACTTGCCTTTCTAAAGTAGGATGGATGCGCTCGGAGCTATAGTGATCTGCGCTCTTGGTGTAACGTGGTAAATTCTTAAGAATAAAACTTTCAATGTCTGTGGTTTCCCATCCTGCAACGTCGGGATGCACCACTACGCCATCATGAATTTTCTTTAAGTGTCTATCCAAAATAACCGCAGGATGTATCCCGGTTGTAAATTCTACTTTCAAGTAAGCATTCAATTCTTCAATGACCATAACATTAAGTAGATGCGGTGGAAACCGACGCATGGACAACTTGCAAGCAACTTATTCTTTTGAGTGGGTTCCATGTTCGTGCTCTTCTGTATTTCCGCAAAATTATCGTAAATCTTTTCGACTCTTCTGAAAGAACCTATGCATTTATTCCAAAAATATCAACTTCCTTTATCTTTCTGTCTTCAGTCTTTGATTTTATAAAACGTCAGTTTTATATATCGAAAAAAAACTTTCTCTAACACTCCGATTCTGGCAACGTACAGTAAACTAAAGGGGTTATTTTACCTCTTGAAAACGGGAGGAGAATCCAAAGACCTGAATGACAATTAACTAATCAAATCGCGAAACACGATTGTTTGTTTGACCATAAAAGAAATAAGTATTCTATATACTTTGCATTCGATATATAAAATTGTGCTTTTATTCTTCGGGATATCAATTATATATATATTATCACATTACTGACTGTAACTTGTTCTTCAAAATCCGTATATAAACGTTTCTCATAAAAAATACTACTATCCGTGTAAGATTCCTTTGAGTTTTACATAAGCCCGGCTTTATCCTTAAATTCTAGGCTTAATGACAAACTATACCTAATCTTCTGATGATATCAGTCCGTAACAATCTCAAAAAATTAAATTAAATTTTGCAATATCTTAAAAATAAACACATTAAAACGCTTAGAATTAATACAGTAAAAATTCTTAATGAAAATTCGAAAAAATTTATTTAAAGGCTCACAATGGCTAGACCTTTCCAAGGATGCTACTGCTAGTCTAAATGATTTCTTACTCACGTAATCCTACTTTAGATGTACACTTGATGTTGTTCCAATTCCCTTTCTTCTCGCGATGTCTTGAAGAAAAACTTGACCATTCATCACTTTGTGTGGTCAGGTGGTCGCCGATTCTTCTATTTACTTGCTTCCCATTTGCTCTGAAGCCATAGGAGTGCTTCCTCTGTCGTCTTTCCACTCTTTCTCAATAGTCTGCTAACTCTCCATTATCTCCAGTTACTGATCATTTTTAAAGATTTTCAAGAAATTGTTGAGTTACTAAGAACTCTCTTTTCTAAGAAAAGCCTGAATACCATTGAAACTTATCCGCATTGCACATCATTTTTTGCTCATTGTTATTAGTGAATTGCGCGTTGATACCATTGTTGATGCGAACACGATGGGCGTATTGTTTCACAAACTTTTCCTTGCATTGTTGGTCATGAGATATATATTGTTGATCAATGCAGTGTGTTTGTGAATTGCGTGCTAATACCATTGTTGATACCTATTGTTGTACAAACTTTATCTTGCATTGTTGGTCATGAGATATTTCTCATTATCATGCCTTGCTATAACCATATATATCGATTTTGTATCGATATTTATTATTTTTCCGAAATCCGAGGTAGACAGTGACCTTCCTCATGCTTCGAAGGTCAAGTATGCAAAATTTCATCAAGATCGGAATAAAATTGTAGATTTGTATAAAAAACAAACCCACAAACAAACATCCTTCTTTATATACAGGGTGTGGGGTGGGGCGGGGGGCAACTTTAAAATTTCAAATGGGAACCCCTATTTTTTATTGCAGATTCAGGTCCTACATAAAAAACTACGTACATTTTGTCTGAAACATTTTTTTTTATTTTTGGTAGATGGCGCTGTAATTCAAGAAAATCCATTTTCTCATTTTTGCGTGGAAATGGTTACGGAGAAATAAAAAATACTTATTTACTTCGTAAATTTTGCCGCAAAGTTATTATTTTATTATTTTTTGCCGCGGATTAGGATAATTTTGTTTTGTTTCGTGGTCATGAGGCCACACAACTTTATAATTATCAAACAAATCAACTGATTAGCTAACTAACTAACCGAACATCCTACGTACTAACGAGTGAACTCATTAACTAACAGAGTAAAAAAGTAAAAGACTGTGTAAAGATGAAGTTATTCCCGTTTAAGATTTGGTGGTCCTTAAAAGGACCGATTGTTTTCGTTTTATTTTTTCTTATTTGCAAATACTTGCAAGTAAATGAATTTCGGGGTGCTTGTATTTCCAGTGAGTCCCCTCGCCTCTCACTTTCGGCCTGCTTGTTGTCCTTAAATCCCTTGCATCTCGCCGTTTTATGAAATTAAATGTTCAAATTGATGACCTCCAACTTCGATGCATTTATTGACTCGTTTTGTAAATTCCTGAACACATCTTGATAACATGTCTGGTGTAATTGCAGCGCAAGCATCTCTTATTCTTTGAATCATGTTTTCGCGAGTGGTTGGCGTTTCCTTATAAACGATATCTTTGAGGTAACCCCATAAGAAAAAATCTGGCGATGTAAGGTCAGGCGATCTGGCTGGCCAATTCACAGGACCTTCCCTGCCGATCCAGCGACCATGGTAAAGTCGATGTAGTACTTCGCGCGCTACTAATGAATAATGCGCTGGACAACCATCATGTTGAAACCACATGTGTTGTCGAAGTTCAATACTCAGGTCTTCAAGTAGATCTGGTAGTTCATTTTCAAGTAGGTTACGATATTTGTTGCCATTCAAATTACCGTCTATAAAATATGGACCGATAAGTTTATCGCCAATTATCCCACACCAAACATTAATTGACCAAGGTCGCTGATGGTTGACTTCTCGAATCCAGTGTGGGTTCTGTTCACTCCAGTAATGCATGTTATGTCGATTAACTTCCCCGTGGTTTGTGAATGTTGACTCATCGGAGAAAAGAACTCGTGCAAAAAAATGTTGGTTTGTTTGCATCTGCTGAAGTGCCCAGTGACAAAACGTTAGACGGTTTTGGTGGTCATTGCCATGTAGTTCCTGATGCATAGATACATGATATGGATGAAATTTGTGGAGCTTCAGCATTTTCCAAACACTCATATGTGAAATTCCTGATTGCCTTGATATTTCTCTTGTGCTCGCATGTGGATTATGAGCCACAGCAGCTAGGACTGACACTTGATTGTTTTCTCCACAAACAGTAGCTGCACGGGTTCTTTTTTTCTGGTTCACACTACCTTCCGCAGTAAATTGTTTAATAACTCGAACAAAAGAAGACCGTGATCGCGTTTGGCCAGGAAAACGCTGAGCATAAAGCGCGACTGCATTATCAAAATTTCTCCCACTTTCTCCATAAATGTACACCATCTCAATTTTTTCTTCCACAGAAAGATAATTCATAATGTAAATTCAAAAGCAATACGGCGTTGTACACTCACAAAAACAGTTGAAAAATTACAATCTTTTCTTCTAAAGATCAGAATTTAAAATGTAAACATTCTGAAAAAAATGCCAATGTTTACGTTATTTGTTTGTTGACGAAATGTCTTCAAATTACATTGTAGTTAAAACAATGTAGGAATCGAAATGAATAATAAATTAGTTATTTCCACGCAAAAATGAGAAAATGGATTTTCTTGAATTACAGCGCCATCTACCAAAAATAAAAAAAATGTTTCAGACAAAATGTACGTAGTTTTTTATGTAGGACCTGAATCTGCAATAAAAAATAGGGGTTCCCATTTGAAATTTTAAAGTTGCCCCCCGCCCCACCCCCAGGGGCCGGGGGGGGTGGGCTAATTTTAGCACCAGCAGATGCCCCCTCGAAAATAATCAACTTTGGATTCTACGCATTTTTTCGTGTGAAGCTTATTTTTCGAGTTATTCTGCTTTGTCAACTTAAAATTTACACCCTGTATACAGAAGATAGCAGAGGACCCGGCGTTGCCCGGGATAATTACGCTTGTAGGTAAATACACACACACACGCACACACACACACACACACTTTTTCCAATCGTCTTAACGCTTGTTAGGGAACTGAAGGAAGACACGTGTACTTCCTTTACCTTATCAAGAGAGACTGCCCTATCTATATCGTCTATTTTATCCATTTCCAGTTCATTATTAATAATTATTGGACACGAATGTTCTGTCACTGCATCATCAATTTATGTTCATTGTTATAATTCTTTGATTAATATTGAGCTCATCGTTATTGGTGAATTGCGTGTTGACACCATTGTTGATACCTATTGTTGCACAAACTTTGCTTGCATTGTTGGTGACGAGATATATATTGTTGTTCCGTTCAGAGTGTTTGTGAATTGCGTGTTGATGCCATTGTTGATACTTATTGTTGCAAAAACTTTGTCTTGCATTGTTGGTCATGAGATATATCTCATTAATAGGCCCCGCCATTACCATGAATATCAATTTTTTATCAATAATTAATTTTTTTTGAAATATGAGGTAGACAGTGACCATCCTCATGCTTTGTAGGTCATGTATGTGAAATTTTATCAAGATCGGAATAAAACTGTAGATTTGTATAAAAAACAAACAAGCCAACATACAAACAAACATATATATATATAGATAGACTAGCAGAGGACCCGGCGTTGCCTGGGATACATACGCTTGTAGATAAACAGAACATCGTCAAAAAGCTAAATTATACCTCCAAATTGGTTAAATAATTACTCAGTCACTACAATATAGAGAGAAGAGACTATCCATTCTAAGAAAAATTCGAAAGACAGGAATTTACCTCTTCACTGAAAACATCAGTTCTAGGCGATATACCGGGACTTGATTTATCGAAAAAATTTTTTTATAGGTCCACAAAAGATGGACCTCTTCAAGGATACCTTCTAGTCTAAATATTTTTTCTCACGTAATCTTACTTTAGATCTTCACTTGATGTTGTTGGACTTTAGTTTCTTTTTTCGATGTCTTGAAGCAAAATTTGGCTATTCATCACTTTGTGTAGTCTAGCGGTTGCTGATTCTTCTATTTACTTGCTTACCATTTTTCTCAATACACCACGGAGCTAAAGGAGTGCTTCTTCTATCGTCTTTCACTCTTTCTCAATAGTCTGCTAACTCATTATCTCCAGTTACTGATCATTTTTAAAGATTTTCAAGAAATTGTTAAGTACTAACAATTCTCTTTTCTAAGAAAAGCCTGAATAACAGAAATTCTATGCATTGAATTCTATATTGCACAAACTTTGCCTTGCTTTGTGGGTCATGAGACATATATTGTTGATCCTTGCAAAGTGTTGGTGAATTGCGTGTTGACACCATTATCAAGACTGCCCTATCTATATTGTCTAACGAATGTTCTGTCATTGCATCATCATTTTATGTTCATTGTTATAATTCTTTGAATAATTTTGTGCTCATTGTTATTGGTGAATCCCGTGGTGACACCATTGTTGGTACATATTGTTGCGCAAATTTTGCTTGCATTGTTGGTCATGAGATATATATTGCTGGTCCGTGCAGAGTGTTTGTGAATTGCTTGTTGATACCATTGTTGTTACTTATTGTTGCAAAAACTTTGTCTTGTATTGTTGGTCATGAGATATTTCTCATAATTATGCCCTGCCATAACCATGAATATCGATTTTTTTTATCAATAATTATCATTTTTTCGAAATATGAGGTAGACAGTGACCTTCCTCATGCTTTGAAGGTCATGTATACGAAATTTTATCAAGATCAGAAAAAAAACAAACAAACAACACACAAACATCCTTCTTCTCCTATATATATAAAGGATGTTTGTGGGTTTGTGGATTTGTTTGTTTGTTTTTTATACAAATCTACAGTTTTATTCCGATCGTGATAAAATTTCGCATACATGACCTTCAAAGCATGAGGAAGGTCCCTGTCTACCTCAGATTTCGAAATAATAATAATAATTGATAAAAAATCGATATTCATGGTTATGGCAGGACATATTAATGAGAAATATCTCATGACCAACAATGCAAGACAAAGTGTGTGCAACAATAAGTATCAACAATGGTATCAACACGCAATTCACAAACACTCTGCACGGACCAACAATTTATGTCTCATGACCAACAATGTAAGGCAAAATTTGTCCAATATAGAATTCAATGCATAGAATTCCTGTTATTCCAGGCTTTTCTTAGAAAAGAGAATTCTTAGTACTTAACAATTTCTTGAAAATCTTTAAAAATGATCAGAGTTAGCAGACTATTGAGAAAGAGTGAAAGACGATAGAGGAAGCACTCCTTTAGCTCCGTGCTGTATTGAGCAAATGGTAAGCAAATAAATAGAAGGATCGGCGACCAGTGGACTACACAAAGTGATGAATGGCCAATTTTTGCTTCAGAACATCGGAAGAAGGAAGGAAATTGCTACAACATCACGTGTACATCTAAATTAAGATTACGTGAGTAAAAAATTATTTAGACTAGAAGGCATCTTTGGAGAGGTCCATCCATTGTGAGAGCCTTGAAAAAAATTTTTTTTCGGTAAATCAAGTTCCGGTTTATCACCTAGAATGGATATTTTCAGTGAAGAGATAAATTACTGTCTTTCGGATTTTTCTTAGAATGGATAGTCCCTTCGCTCTATATTGTAGTGATTGAGTTATTATTTAACCCTTTTTGAGGTTTAATTTAGCTTTTTGAGGTTGTTCTGTTTACCTACAAGCGTAATTATCCCGGGCAATGCCAGGTCCTCTGCTCGTTATATATACAGAAGACTAGAAGAAGGATGATTGTGGATGGGCACATGCTATTTCACGTTTCATCATCTGGGGTTTTTATTTTCTCATCAGATGACGCTGGGATAGAAAAAAAAAACTATGTCTGGGTGTACAGTATTCAACTAGGTTGAGATCAAGTTGCTGCATTAGCCAAATGATCACTGCAAAATTTGCCATTTGTGGGTGTGTTTGTTTGTTTCCTTTACAAATTTACAGTTTTATTCTGATCTTGATGAAATTTTCTATACTTGATCTTCATAGTATGACGAATGTTACTGTCTACCTCAGATTCCGAAAAAAAATTAATTATTGATAAAAAATCGGTATTCATTGTTATGGCAAGGCATATTATTGAGAAATGTCTCGTGACCAACAATACATGGAAAAGTTTGTCCAATGTATTAAAGTTTCAATTTCTAAAAATGCATAGAAGTCCTGTTATTCAGGGTTTTTGAAAAGAGAGTTCTTAGTACTTAACAATTTCTTGGATATCATCAAAAATGATCAGTAACTGGAGATACTGAGTTAGCAGACTATTGAGAAAGAGTGGAAAGACGACAAAGGAAGCACTCCTTTAGCTCTGCACTGTATTGAGCAAATGATAAGCAAGTAAATAGAAGAATCTGCAAACACAAGGTGATGAATGGCCAAGTTTTGCTTCAAGACATCGAGAGAAGAGTGGGAATTGCAACAACATGAAGTGAACATCTAAAGTAAGATTACGTGAGTAAGAAATGATTTACACAAACAGTGGCATTCTTGGAGAGGTCCATCCATTGTGAGCCTTTTTTTTCTTATTTTCATTATAAATTTTTAATGTATTAATTCAAAGAAATTTTTCTAATGTTTATTTTTAAGATATTGCAAAATTTAATCCAAAAAAAATCCGAGCCACGTGGGGCTTATCACATAGCTTATTTGGTAGCACATCATATCCAAACATTTCATATAAATATATTTTGACTGTATTCTGTGGAAATGTATATATTTTGGAAACTGAGATGCTGATAATGCGATGATTGAATGTTCATTTCCAAAAATTATTAATAATGATAAAAAAAATGATGATGCCGTGTCAGAACATTAATAGGGCAGCATCTATTCTTGAGGCAAAGGAATCACGCGTGTCCCCCTTGAGTTCCCTATCAAACGTCCAGACGACTGGAAAAAATTAATGTTTGTGGAAAGAAAAGACAAAGAACGAGTATCGGTCAGAAAAACTCTGCAACTAAAACAGAAAAAGCTATATGGGCATTTGAAACATCTGAACAACGGGAGTTTCGAATAGAGCAAGAGCTTCTACGTTAAGGGCAAGAAAAACTTGAGTATAAAGTATCTGGTGATGCTCCGCAGTGGTTTGGCAAGTCAAGAAGAGTTTAGATAAAGTCCCGGTATATCACCTAGAACTCCTGTTTTTCGTATTTTTCGTAGAATGGACAGTCCCCTTAGCTCCGTGTTTTATTGATTGAGTTATTATTTAGTCAATTGGGAGTTATAGTTTAATATTTTGAGATTGTTCTGTTTAACTACAAGTGTAATTATCCTGAGCAACACCTGGTACCTCTGCTAGTTTTCTTATAAAATATTTTTATGAATGAATTATTATCAAAAGTTTAATGGCATTAAAATTCTGGCAGTGGAAGGATATTATTGTTTAAATTTCCTTAGAACTTTAGATACGTCAGAGATAAGTTGTAATAAGTTCCAAAATCGGAAATTCAGTTGCGTCAGTAGCTTAGTCAGTTCTGGTTAACATCGGTAGATCAATCACTCTAATTGAGTATGGATAAATCAGTCTTTTCAATCGAATCCTCAGCTTCTCCAGTTAACAAGCCCCCTGACTTGGCAAGACACGCGAGGAAAAGTCGAAGTCAGTGTAATAGTTCCAAGGCTTGTAATGACTGAAACTCTTATGAAGCCGCTGAATAATGGAACATGAGCCGAGGATGAGACACTTTCGTGGAATTGCTGCTGATAGGCACACACATAAACACCTGCAGCACGTTGAATAATCGCAAAACTCATTAACACTGATACCACTAAGACTGGCCACAAAAATTAGATGGCTTTATTTCGTCGCGTATATTCAATAACACAATTTCACCACACTCAAACGCAAAACACCTGATTCCTTGTCAAGCTAAGATTAGGATTCTTGCATCACAAATTTAGCTTGAGCACTGAGCTACACTTAGTAACGGAAAAACTGAAATTCACCTTCATTCCGTCGATTATAGCTAGATAGGCTACACATCACAAACACTGAAATCTTGAATGTCGCATTATCCTGTATCAATAACTCGCAGATCCAATGGTTGACATCGAAGCACTATCTCGCTGATAAAGTCAACACGCTTTCAGGATAAACACTTGAGTTACGTATTTCCTACACAGCGTCGATCTTCGGTGACTTTAAGAACCATCGAAGAGAAAGGGAACACTCCAATAGCCTCCTCCCCCTCAGTCCAATCAAGAGCTTCATATTGGAAAATCACTTGATAAAGTTCAGTTTGTATGGCGGGAATTTTGATATGTATTACGGCACATGTACACGCCAATACGTTAAGGAATAATTGCGCAATGGCATAGCGTAATCTCGGGAAAATCCCCGCTGTGAAAATTCTGCATTCACGCTTGACAGGCTCCTTCCATTCAATGGAGTTGTTCCGGCGTAGGTAATGGGTAGTTCGTCCATCTGCCTTTCGCTGCTTCCCGTCGAATTCTCCTCGTTGAGACTCTGGAATATTTGTTCCAAGGCACATGCAATTTGCCTTTCGAGTTCCTCGTCCCCTGCACTTTGCTCGAGTGGTTGTCATCGTTCCTGGTGAAATTGCCAGAAGACTTGGTCGCGTGCCTCGCCGACCTCTCTCTCTAACTCGCCGTTGAACCCTCCTTCGTATTGCGATACGCCTGGCTCCGTAATTTTATACTCTTTTCTGGGATTGGAGTCCTCGCTCGCTGGCTCTTGGTGGAAGGCATCTCGGGTTCAATTTCCCCTCGACCGAAAACTCCCTCGATTGCGTCGCACGTCCTTTTCGTCCCGCCACCATACTTTATCTCCTCGTCTCTTTCGCTCACGATCTCGACACTTTTTGGGATGACGCAATTTACATCACACACGTCATCCACATCGTCAGCTTCTTTCCTTCTCGTTCGTCGCTCACGCCGACGAAATCAACGCGACATGCTCGCCGACCGAAAAGTCACCCGAGAAGAGTCTCGTGTCCAGTCATCATAATCCACTTTCTTCTTCTTGCAGTATTCAAGATCTCTAGTATTCGTGTCAATTCTTTTCCTTACGTCTTTGTTATGATGATTGCTATTAATTTTCCTTTTTTGATCACCTTGGGCCGCTTTAATACTTTGATAGTTCTTTTTCTGCACTCGTGTATCCCACTTCTTGCTTTTAATGATCTCTCCAGTTTCTATTAGATTTGTCCTTGGATAGCTCTCACTACATCACCTTCTTGCTTCAATACTTTTTGTTTTCAACAGTCTTTATTTTTATCTTTTCTCTCTCTTATGCCTGTGCCGTTAGCTGATGGGCATTTCCAATAGATGTTACCCCATTTTTCGGCTTCGGGACCTGGTCCCGTAGCATTTCTACGTTGTTTATAAACATTTGCCGTATATAGCTTGCTACTTGTACCTTTAACAACATTTGTCTCCGGGCCTGCCTGATCACAGTCCCATTGATGTAACCAGCATGTTTCGCCCTTAACTATGATACTACATCGTCGACTTCTCCATTTCATCAGTAGATCCACTTTCATGATCCATTGATACCCCAATATGATGTCGACACTATGCAAGGGTAACAGATGTAGATTTAGCTTATCCTTATACTTTCTGCGTGACACTGGCACCTGGAAGGCTGTTTCGGCGACCTCCTGTTTTCGACCATCAGCATATGTTACGGCGCGTCGACTGACTACTTTTGTAGTTTTTAGCTTCAAAGACCTGGCACAAGAAACGCTTATTTAATTTTCCAACGCTCCTGTGTCGATGAGTGTCTTAAATTCTTGGTTGCCGATCTTGAGTCTTATGACACATAATATCTCTTTGGTGATCATGGAAGATGGCATTATTTGGACTGGCTCTTGTCTTACAAGGCTTTGCTTTGCTTTTGCAAACTCGGCTTATATGATCTCTCTTTTGACATCTGTAGCAGACAATGTCCTTCTTTTCCTTGAGCCTCCTCGGCCTGTAGGTTTCCCCACGAATCGCCCCCAAGTGCATCAGCCCTGGCTCTGGCATGGCTAGATTTAGGTCATAAACCTTATACAATCTTTCCAAGAATGCAATCTCCTGTTCAATCATCGAACAGCCTTGAAGTTTTACTTTTGCCTCCAAATCTTTTGGCAAGCCTTGAATGAGGAAGAACAGTTTCTCGGATTCGGATGTATCCGTTAGCCCGATGATAATTTTACGGAAGGTTGCGCTATATGATGTCAAATCATTATTTTTGAGCTTGAGTTTTGAGAAACGACTTTATTGGATCAAAGGTTGCACAATCATTATGATGGCGTAATTGAAGCATCTCTGTAGTGGCAATTAAACTTTGGATTAGTTAATTCTCCATCATCCCGCGCTACGGGAAGATAAACTTTTACAACAAAATTTCGAATAGTAGTTTCGCTAGCACTAGAACTGATTCATCACGATATTTGAATGATATTTTACACATTGGGACGAACTTGCAATCTGATTTATTTAGTTTATTGGGCTATTTGACATCGCTTTTTGTGCGGATTTAAAGCAGATGTATCTCCAAATTAGCGTGTTGGAATGTCGTCGTATATTTCAGACAATTTTTTATCGCTTTGACAACTCCCATCCAATTAGCACTTAACAGTTCAATACAGTGTGTTTTGGAATTCGATCCAGCCCTTATTTGGTGATGCGCACAATCAAGCAGATAGCTACGGATAAAAGAGGAGCGATTCCCGTTTGATTCTAAAATTGCGTAAAGCCGGTTATACATGGAGGATTTAGTGAAAAGTCTTCCGAAACTGTATGTCACGAAGTGCAAGGTAAGCCGGGGGAAGGTAGATAACCGGGGAAAGTGGATAACGTTAAGCTGTTATCGCAAAAAAAATTTAAATTGGTTTTCGCTCATTTCCACTAGACGACAATTTTTTTCTTAAGTTATTACCGTTTCTATCGATTCGAAGGTAGCGTGGTCGCGATCAACAGGAAGAAAAAAATATTTCTGTAAGCAGTAGCATCCAGCTTGGCAAGTAAAATCCCTACCATCTAAGACACGATAAAAGTCATTCTGATCTACAAATTTGAATAACGATTGTAAAATTGTAGGTTTTTGGTTGGTGAAGGTGTTAAGTAAAGGCTATTGAATGAAGGCATAGCCTCACTTATCGGGCATTAGCAATCTATTTTACAGCAAGATTTGTTAAATCAAGTTTCTGGGGGAAGTTGGATTGATAAGTGCGGGGTAAGACGGATCATTTTTCTAAAGCCTGTGAAAGACCAGCAAGCATTAAAATGCTGCCTCAGGCTTCAGAGTAACAGGGATCTATCCCCTCGATAAAAATGCCATTGGTGATGAAAAATTATCCAGAGATCAACAGAGCAGTGACTCTATAGACCAAATTTGATTGAAGCAGCACCCACTATCACTGAAATTCCACAAAAGGAAACTCCATCCTGCAATATAAGCTTGGCCATACCTTCACGTGTGAAATCTAACTCCAAACGTAGGACTGGAAGACCAAAATAAGCTGCTGCTGTTGGAACATCACCCGTGTATTTGGAAAATCTCCATTCCAACAAGCGCAAAAAAGACCCAAGTCAGCAGAAATGCCCAAATGATACGCCTAGCACCAAAAGCAGAAAACAAATGAAGGCGTTAATTGTGGATTTTGTGGAAAAAACTTTTATGCACCTGCAAGTTCCAAATTTCGAAACTGGATTCAGTGGGGACACGGTGGAACTTGGTTCCATGTAAATTGCGTTGGAACCGAAGGAAAACTCGGCTTTTTTCTAATTAAAAATTAGCTTGTTTTTAATATATCTTGAATTAAAATGTTTTGATTTTATTTCAATTTGGTGCATTATTAATACTATAGACATTTATCCACCAGGGGTAAGATGGATTGAAGAAGTGATTGATAAACTTCACGTTCTATCAAACTTAATATTGATCTTTCATTTTGATAATTCTTAAGCATATTGCTCTTATCATATATTTTAAAATAAAATTTAATTTTTTTCACTTACAATTATTTTTAATTGTCAATTTGGCTTGAACTTATCCACCTTACCCCGACTTACCATAGTGTTGACCAATTAACTGCGCTCTTCAATGCAGGGGGTTCGACTTAGTAAAATGAGCTTCAAACCACCCCAGAGTTGTTCTCGCATATCCCGATCGAAAACAGACTGGCAACTAGTATCTCTGTTTCAGACAATTATTATTAGCTAAAGGTCTAGGTTTGAAATGGGACTCAAGAGGAGACATTTTCCTATTTTAAGGTCACTCTGATCTCATCCATTTGCACAAAACGCCATAGGCTGTCCTGTATTGCTCGACTACATGATATTTTAGGACTCGTAGCTTCGGATGTACTGTATGCAAAGATTTTAGTTCAAAGTTTATAGTTAGAAAAGATAGGTTGGAATGGAATTCTACCACCTGTGATTGTTTCACGCTGGCTTAATTTTAGGGAAGAACTTAATCGATTGAAAGAGATTCGCATCTCTCGTCATTTAATCGTGATGGAAAACTCATCCATGATATTAGTAGGCTTCGCTGACACAAGCGAAAGGGCGTATGGGGCGTTGTTTATCTGCATCTGATCCAGTTAAGGGGGTTTCGTGCCAAGTGGTCTGTGCCAAATCTAGGGTGGCGCCCCTCAAGGCCATTTCCCTCCTTCGTCTAAAAGATTGCGCGACATTGCGTCTTGAGAAATTACTTACGTTAGTTACAAACTGTTACTCAGCTTGCTACCCCATTAATGATGTAATCATTTCTTCGGATCCTACTATTACATTGGATTAATCAACAACCGCATCATTTGAAAACGTTCGTGTCGAACAGGCTCGCGAATACAAGATTGTTTGTCAGCTTAGCAATTTTTTCATGTGCCAGGCTCGAAGAATCCATGTGGCTGCTTGTCCAGGGGTCTTTCGCCAGCCCAGTTGTTGGAAGCATCCTTGTTGTGGCATGGTCCAAGCTGAACACGTTTACCAAGGTCTACTTGGCCTGTTGTTCCATTCACGCCATTGGATATTGTTATTCCTGACGTTAAAACTTGTGTAGCGCTAAACACTGTTTCAGTAACTGCAAAATCGCCCCTTCTGTAAGTTCCTGCGCAATTTCACTTCTTTTGGGGGAGGTTTAAAAAGTAATTGTGTATATTTTTTGTTTTGCAAGGAACTTGCCTAGAAACAAAATTATTATAGCCTCAAATTGTAGATAACTTTCAGAAGAATTAAAATTTTAGCGCAAGAAAAACAACGTCCGTCTAAAGTACTAAGGAAATTCGTGTGTTGGTAAGCCAGCTATTACGAAATTACCCGTCATCCCACGTTACCTGATATTCCTGCCCAATTAAGATCATGTTGTGAACTTTCTAGTGGAGTATTTCCATATAAAATCTTGCAGTACAGGACCACAGCTATTGCTAGCAATTCTTAGAAGACATTATTGAAGTTCGTCTACTCGCCTCTACTTATGCAATGTTTGCTTTCGGGCTAGACCTACCTCTGTCTTCCCTCCTAGGGAGATTCTTCCAGCCTGTTGAGTCAAGAGTTCAAGGCCTCTGCTCACACAGGAACCGATTATGCTGAAACCTTTAAATATTATTTTAGCGCGGAGTCGAGTAGCTAGAGTTCAAGAGGCGTATTTGTGTCTATTTATTTGCCTAGAAACCAAAGCGGTCCACGTGGAAGTAGCTTTGAGCTTAACGATCGAATCCTTTTTAACAGCACTGAAAAGTTTTGTTGGCAGACACGGACCTGTAACTTGCCTTTATTCAGATAATTCGACCAACTTTATTGGCGCTAAAGTAAGATTGGACGAAATGCATAACTTTCTTGTGAATAATACCTTTCTGTATACGATCAGGTCTTTGCGCATAATCTCGCCAAAACTGTGTTGATTGGAAATTCACACAACCCAGTGCATTACATATGGGAATCGAACATTTTAACCAGGTCATAGGGAAACAACCGGTAACCTATGAAGAAATGTTGATGATTCTCACCCAAATCGAGGAGGCTATTTTAAACTCTCGACCATCGGATTAGTCATGACTCTTATAATTTGAATGACTTAATACCTGCACATTCCTATTGTCGGTTCAGCTTCAGCATCTGCCAGCTCCTGAAGCAAATGATGAAAGAAGCGATTTACAGGAAAGGAAAACAATGGTAGATAACTGTGTGCATCCGTTTGGAAAAGATGGAGGACATGTACCTCCATAAACTTCAAGTTAGGCAGAAATAGAACTCTCCTTCTAATCGCATAATGATGTGAACATTCTTTGTGGTGAACAACGAGAACTTTTCTCCCTTTGCTTAGCCATCGGGCATTATTGAGGAAGTTTTTCCTGGTAATGATGGCGTCTTCCGTGTGACAACAGTGAAAATCAACAATGCCCGTCTTAAGCGCCAATAGTAAAACTGTGACCGTCTCTCTTTACAATAGCGTGTTTCATCATTTATTGAGAGGCATCTGTTTAAGTCAGGAGAGGATATTGTCGCCATAGCGTTCTTTCGTTTTTTTTTTCATTGTTTTCTGCTAGCGATGCAACAATTGAAAGGAACATTGGTCTCTCTTTTTTGTGTTATTAATTAAGGTCCCGATTCAGTTTTCTGTTTGTTTTTTATTTGTTGTTTATTGCTTTTTTGGAATTTGTTGCAATGAAAGTAGCTTCTCGAAGCTTATGTTGCAGAATTGATCTAAAATCTTTTTCTTGTGTTTGCAATATAAACCAACCCAAGTTCTATTTGTGTTTTCACTTAGTATGTATTTCAAAGGTCATGACAATCACAGAGAAGCTTTTATACTGCCAGTAATCTATATTGTCTCTTCGTGAATTTGACCTCTTCAGGCGATCATACTGCCTCCACCCACATGAGAAATCAATGTGAACATTCGACTTACGCTTCGCGTGCTTACGATCAACCCGGTGCCAGTAAGGAACTTTGCTAAATCTATTTTCAGTCAACGAGTTCAGCTCAACGATACCCATTTCATTGAGCAACAGTTTACCAACCTTTCCTCCCCAAATTCCATGTTCCTGGGAAGAAAAGTATCAGATACTTTGGCCAGATATAGAAAAACGGATATATATATCGATATTATGACAGATGAAGTAGCCCCGTTATTGTGCACAGGAATCAAAATGCTAGTTTTACAGATGTCAGGGTAAATTCCTTGATTTAGGCAGAGGGAAAATGTTTTCTGAAGGAGTGATAAAAGAGCATTAGATATTCCCTTAAACACAAGCGCAGGAATGTCAGAGGAATCTGAGCGCACTTTTGGTATTGAATCGCTTTATGGAGTATGTCAAGCTCGTTTTTAGATGTTAGATTAAAGGTCCCAAGAGGTGAAGGCATGAAGATATCACAGAATTCACTATGGATAAATACAGAGTCTAAGTTGTGAAGGTTGCAATTTATGTTAAAGAAGACAAAAAGTTATCTGGGGGTCGGAAAAAACAGCTTCGTCTACCGGTTTTTACAAAAGTTCCACATGTGAGGACCTCCGCAGAAATGACATAACAACGTGTGTCACGCTATTAGACACTGTATTTATTGCCAGAATTGATTTTGGTGTATACACAGTGCATATTAAATGACTAATTGTTACCCGCGGCTTCGCCCGCCCACGCCATCTGTTTAGGGGAATTACAAAGCAAAAGCAGACAATTTTAAATGAAAACCCCAGAAAGTGGGGAAGGGGGGGGGCGTAGGGGGCTGATTTTTGTCGATAGAGCAGGTCCTTTATTGATAAGCCTGCCCTGAAAATTTCAAGTCACTAGCTCAAACCGTCTAGGAGGAGATAGAATTACAGATAAATAAATAAATACACGCAAGAGTTTTAGTATATAAGACGTAACCACCATCGGTGGCAAGCACACGCTCCAGGCGAGGTCTAATGGCCCGACAAACGTTAGGGAAAAAGTCTTTCTTCATGGCGGTCCACACGCGGTTTACAGATGCTTTCAGCTGGTCGACGTTGCAGTGACGGATCTTGCAGGCCTTGCTCTCGTTATGCGCCCACACGGTGTAGTCAAGAGGGTTGAGGTCGGGCGACTGATGAGGCCAAAATGCCTTAGACCCCAACCGCTCTTGAATGGTCTTGGGACTGTGGGCTGGGGCACCGTCTGTTGTAAGACGTAGTCCGCATTCCTCGTCACCTTTTCTTACACAGGGCAGAACGTTCTTGGTCAAGATGTCTTTGTAGTCGGCAGCAGTAAGCCAGTAACCGGTCGGGGACCAGATTGGCGGCATTTGCATGCCTTTTCGACGCCATGACGCCCAGCATCGTCACAGAGGCCGTGTGCTTGCTTGTAGTCACGTAGCGGCACTGAAGGTTTTTTCATCAGAAAAGTTGACAGTGCGATTGCCATGGCTCTTGAAGTCGTTGAGAAGGCGACGAAAGCCCTCCCGACATTTGCTTCAGCATGCCATCCGTCGTCAAATGCCTTACCATGCGCCGCAAAACTCTTTCCACCCTCTTCGCTGATGGCTCTGGACACCGTGGCCACAAAAATCTTCTTTCCCTTTGCGAACTGTGTCATTTTGAGACTCGGTCACGTTCGAAGGCTTTTCTGACACCCACACGATTGATAACATGAAGTCTGCCTGCACGATCATTGAGGTCTTCCCCTTTCTCCAGCCTCTCTGCGACTCTGTGGACAGTCATCCTGCTAACGATGAGCTGCTTAGCGTTGTCAGGCTTGTTGTGGCCCGGCTGAAGGAGCGCAGAGATCTCGATTCTGTTACTTTCCATTGCAATCCTTACATCCGAATCACATTCATTCCACCTGTATACGTTTACATTATTGTATCGCCCGCGTCTTCAGTAGCACCTGATCCGTGGATGCTTACACCCCCCCCCCCCCCCGATATCGATGCATCCGCAAGTGTAACAGAACTTTTACAAAACCAGGTATAGAGGGAAACTGTAGAATTACTGACAACTATTTTATTATTTAACTTCTTGAGGTTGTTCTGCTTAACCTACAATTGTGATTATCCCAGGCATTGCCGGATGTCTCCGTTAGTCTATCTATATATATAACTAGCAGAGGACCCGGCGTTGCCCGGAATAATTACACTTGTAGGTAAGCAGAACAATCTGAAGAATTTAAATTATAACTCCAGATTGGTTAAATATTAACCCAATCAATACAACACAGAGCGAAGGGGTTATCCATTTTAAGAAAAATCCGAAAGTCAGGAATTTTAGGTGATATACCGGGACATTATTAAGTACCGAAAGGTGATTTATGCTATGAGTGTGGGGAAAAGTGTCTGTCTGTTCGTCCGTAACTCAAACTCCTCCGAGGCTATGAAAGATTTTCAAAATCTGTTTTCGTCAGTCGATGAATATGGTTCATGGCACGAACCAGTTACAAATATTATCTAAATCGGTTCATTAGCATGTGCACAAATGGTACAGTCGGGTGCATAAAGGTTTTGACCTAAGTCAAAATTGTTTGGCTTCCTTACAATACTTCAATTCAATGAGGTTACTTTTTCCAGGTATCTAGTCGAGCACGCTTACTATGGAACGATTCCATTAAGTTTTTGCTTAGCATCGGGGGAAGGCAAATTTTATGTCACCTGCTCAATTATGTTGACGAAAAGATTATTTTGGCTATTCTGTTGAGAATTTTTGTTTTATTAATAATAAACTAATCTATTTGTTTAATAGTGTAACGTAAATAGTGTAACTTAGCAATTTTCAATGGGAAGATATATTGAGTAATATATCAAACAAATAGTAATGACGAGATAGAAGCGGTTATTCATTACTATGTTCGTCAGTCAATGAATATGGTACACGGCACGAACCAACGACAAATATTATCCAAATAAGTTCAATATCATGTACATGAAAGGTACTTTCACGACCTCACCCAGCAATTTTCAATGGAGAGATATACTAAGTAATATATCAAACAAATCGTAATGACGAGATAGAAGCAGATATAAATTACTATTTCGGCCAATTGATAAATATGGTTCAGGAAATGAACCATTTTGAAAATGGTTGTAATCGAAACAATGGCACGTGCTCTAATGGTACACTTATGACACCCTCAAAAATTTTCAATGATAAGATATGGCATGTAATATATCAAACAAATTGGGATGATGTGTCATGAATGAATATAACGTAAAATTATAGATAGTCCTAATTGGGTTCCAGGAACCAGGTTTAGGGGAACCATGATGGTTCATTGGAACTTTCAATGCTATAATATGGCATGTAATATATCAAACGTCTTGATAGGCAGGAATGATGTGTCATTAATGAATATAACGTAAAATTAATGTTAGTATAAAATGATTTCAAGGAACCAGGTTTAGTGGAACCATGATGATTCATTGAAACTTTCAATGCTAAAATTAGCATGTAATATATCAAACGATTTGGAATGAAGTGTCATTAATGAATATAACGTAAAATTAATGATAGT
>JAHWFO010066979.1:0-52557 GCA_023313115.1 Rhysida immarginata | reverse complement strand
ATAAAAAATAAGATATAATAAACAAAAATAATTAATCAAAATAAAAAGCTGATGTTTCGGATATAGACTATCCTTTTTTGCTTTGATAAAAGATAGTCTCTATCCGAAACATCAGCTTTTAATTTTGATTTTGATTAATTATTTTTGTTTATAATATCTTATTTTTTATTTAATTTGCATTTTTAATTAATAACTACAGTGAAACCTCTATTCTCGACCACCTCTTTAACACGACCCCCTCTTAACTCGACCACTTTTCCTTGGCATGGAATTAATGTCTCATAGGTATAATGCATTTTTTCCCTCTTTAAGCCGACCACCTCTTTACTCGACCAACGACCACCCATTTCAGGCACCAACCATCAATATACCCTCTTTAAACCGACCAGTAGACATGACAAAATCGAGTCAAGATTGCCATGACTTGATTTTGCCATGTTTACTGGTCGGTTTAAAGAGGGAACATCAATGATTGGTGCCTGAAATGGGTGGTCGTTGGTCTTGGGATTGAAGCGTTAATAATGCTACTTCCTCTAATTTAAAGAGTATGCTCATTTTTTGTAGGAGGAGTAGGAAACTGAGCATTGTTCAATCTGATTTTTTGCTTTGTGTATCAGTGGCATTCACTCACACTACTGCTTTATCTTACAGTTAGGAAGAGCTCAACATGTGACTGCAGTCGAGAATGCACGTGTTGGGCTCACTTTACATCACTTTCACTCTTCACATCACATTTCAATTTCTTGCCTGCTATTGTCACCATGTCAAAAACAAAACTTTGTTTTTTATCGCTACAAGACCAAGTCAAAACTTTCTGCATTTGTTTGAAGAGGTGAAAAAAGAATGTCAACAAGTTACAGTACGTAAAATGTTGAGCAGAAAAAAATAAACTTCAATGTTGCAGTTTTTCAACAAAGAATAGGGGAAATTTTGTATCCAATAATTGGGATCACTTTTATTGCTATGTATATTAGGTATTAATATTTTGTTTTCACGTATTGTTTATTTTGAATAGCCACATTACTGCATAAAGTTATGAAAATTTCATTAAAATTTATTAATAAAACTTTAGTCGATTATGCAAATCACTAAAATAATAAATGAAACCAAAAGCGTAAGCTTTGTATATCATCAGATTATATCCTTATAATGTTAAAAATTGAGACAATGAAACTTTATAAATTACGCTTACCCTCCCCCCCCCCCAATTCTTTAAGAAGACCACCTCTCCAAACGACCACTATTACGTGGAACCATTGCTGGTCGGCTTAAAGAGGTTTCACTGTATTATTTATTGTATTCCAGGGTTCTTGTGTCTCGTCTTTCTCTTAATATAAATCCGTTCTTAGCTAACAAAAGGAAGCATTATATTCCGTATAAGCTTCTTTTTAACCCTTTTTATCATTCTGCATTTTTTCTTGCTCAGTTATCCTTTTGCTCACCATAATCTCTTAAAATTATTTTCATTTGATTTATGAGAATGAAAAACCCGCTGAACTGGGGTACTGAATCATTAACAGAGTATGAGCCCTGTACGCGATTCGCTCATAGAATGCATGCTCGCTTAATCTATAGAACACTGCCTTTCCGTGCAACTAATGCTTACGACACTAGTACTGCTAATGCGCAAATAAAACTTCAATAACCTAATCGTACAAAGCCGTAGCACTCGAACATGCTTACCCCAACAGGGAGGTACTCAGGCAGACAAAAACTTTCTTAACTTATGCCCGCACACATAGCTGGCTCCTCGCATGCAACGATAAAAGTTCGCTAATCACAATCTCAAAACTACTAATAAGATCTAGCAGAAAGCAGCCTAATACTTTGTAAGCTGAAAGCTTTTATACTAGTTATTATCTTATTATTATTTTTTCCAAGGCATGTTGGGTGGGTAAAAAAAATGTTACTGATCCGAAACCACAGTGTGCTACCACATAAAATATATGCTCTTTGTCACGAATAGGCGCAGTGGATGTGTGGGATGAAAGGTGTTTCACTGATAAGCAGCATACACTTTATTATACACTAACAATTACCTTTAATTGAAACTAAGTAAATAGAATTATAACCTTCAAAGCAGTTAAAAGGCAAACCTTACTCACTTAATCATTTCAAAAATTAGATGGGGAGTTCCACTAACATGTGAAAAATCAATCATGTTACAAAGCAACGAACGGTTCCGTTAAACCAAAACGAAAACTCAAAAGTATGTTCATGTACTTCCACAATTTTTCTTGGGCGCAAATGCCCTTATAAATAATTACTTTCCCTTTCTATTATTACTTCTTTTTTTTCATGTTATTTTAGTTTCCTACCTACCCAACCTTTCTTGGTTGCAAACGCACCCAGTAGGAACTGCTCCGTCTCCTGAGAGCAAAAAAACCCAAGTGATATATATTGCAACGAATAACGTTTCAACCTAAGTGCAAACCTGAAGCAGCTACGCTATGCGTTTATCGTCCTGGAATGATCCCCTGGGAAAGCTGAGATAGAAAAAGAGTAGCCACCGGCCCAGGCTGCTATAGAATAAAAGCAAAATATCTAACGAGTTTACTTTAACAGCAACAATGCTCGATGCTCGCTACAACTAGAAACCTGCTAAGCAATACAAGGACTCACCATAGCTAGGCACATTAGTTGTACCAACCCAGTAGCAAAAAGAGTAACGAGGGGGACCTCGTTGACTAATTCTGTTAAGAGCATGAGCAGAGCGAGAGTGAAAGCTATTTTTCTAGGCACATATTCTAAGGACAGTAAAGCCTCCAAAAAATATCTTATTTTCAATTTGAGTTGACAGTACATTGGCTTACCTTGTGAGCGAGGTAAAGGTGTCGAGACGCTCCCAAAGTAAGGCAGATAATGTCCAGGGAAAATTTCTACGACGACAACGTCACCGGTAAAGGCAGTCAGATCAAGAATGAAGAAAACCGTGAGGCATAAAGCGACTTGTAGTTTGCTGCCCACAACGAGAGACGCTGCGATGTATTTAGTGAAAAAATCCCCGTCTCGTCCGTGTCCAAAATGAAGGGCTGGCTGAAATGGAAATGCTGTTCTCTGCTCAGAAGGAGCGACGGCTTCTTCTAGCTCGGCACATAGAGAAGGAAAACTCGGCACATGTCTCAACACGTGACACTACACCAGAGGAATTTGCAGTGAAGGTTGAACTTTGCCCTCATTCAATTGTCCTAGCAGAACCTTCGCCTCCACGCCTAAGGCCCTCATCACCCTGCAAACTTGCATCAAACAACAAATCTTATAAGTGGTCCATGCTTGGCTGGCTCGAAATCAGCCTGCGGAAGGGAATTGTATGTTTTTATAAAAGGTAAGAATTTTGAGAAATTCAAATACTCTTAATATAAAGTTATTCCTTTTCCATAACAATGATTCTTCGAGTCCAAATCTTTGTCTTTTATCCATGTGTAATGTGCCTTGCTAATAATACTTGGATTTATTTCTATTTTCTGGGTTAGGCCATGAGCCCTCGTCGACTTAACAAATTTGGTCGCCGTGTTCTTGGGTTGTGGTGCAAGTGCTGCAACGATTTCTATCGCCTCAGACGTATTTCCTTGGAGGAAATTCCCGTTGGGTTAATTTTTGCAATTTCTCTTGATCAATATACTTAACTAGCACACTCTGTTCCATTTCTAAGTGAATTTAAGAATTCATTAATTATTGTAGAAAGAAGAATGATTTCAGTTTATATTGTAATCAACTTCATTTTGTTATTTAAATAAATTATTTAAAAGCTCAATCCCTCCTATTCCCGCTGTTACGACTTTATTAATGTGGTGGAAAATTTAATCATGAAGTCGAAAGTACGTAACAAGTATACCAAAGCTTATACTAATTCAGCATTCGTTATTAGTTACGGAAAATAAAGATAAAACTTAACGAAATACTAATGCACTAACAGCACATACTTTCTGTATAATTTCTTATGCAAATTCTGAGTTATCCATCACTAAAAAGTTGGTTTCCATACCGCTACACAGAAGGCTGACATTTTAAGCCCAAGTCTTATAGTGTAGCGGGCTTAAGATGTCAGCTTTCTGTGTAGCGATCCGGATAATCGACTTTTTAGCGACGAATAACTCGGAATTTGCATAAGAAATTATACAGAAAATATATTCTGCTAGTGTGTTAGTATTTCGTTAAGTTATATCGTTACTTTCCGCAGTATTAACGAATCCTTAATTAATATGAGCCTTGGTATACTAAAATACACATATACCAAATTTTATTATATATATATAAAAATAATAATAATATTGTAAAAACAACAGGGTATACCCCGTCATATAATCCACAGGGGAAAGATCCCCGTGTTGCCCCCAACAGGCCGAAGCCCAAAATGGGGTTAATAAAAAGTACATATATATAGAAAGTAGTGCTGCCGTTTTGTGGGAAATATCCCGATTTGAAGGAAATTTAAGTTTTTGCAGGATATCTTGCAGGAAAGAGCGAAATGTGGGAAATTGTAAGGTCCCCTAAATTTTTGTAAAATATAAAATATTCAAGTAACTTTTAATTTTTTCAATGAGAAATTTCTTTCCCTCACTCAGGAAAAGCCTTCTAGATGGGTGGAGTATGATAGCGATGCTTTGTAGTTGAAAAAGATTTTTTATGTACTGTGAGAAAAAGACTTTCATTATCTCTTTAAATGGCTTTAATCAATATCTTATATCGATATTATCGATATCCGTGTATTGCTATTTTGATATCGATATTTTGATGTTTATGATTGTTGCGGGAAATAACAGCAAATCGGTACGCCTACTTGCGAGTAAAATCGACATCTCTTGATGGCAGCACTGATAGAAAGTAATAACCTAAAAAAGAAAAATGGAGATGGCTAACAGGACCACTCATATTAGTGATCACTATGATTAGTGCTAGTATGTTGATAGACACTGGCTCTGACATCACGCAGGTTATGAGGGTCGTGGGTTAGGCAGAGGTTCACGCTCGAAAAATATGTCACAATCTCCAAGGGCCACTGGACCACAATTTCTAGGACTGCCGAAAATAGAAACAACCCATATTCGGCTACTGCTGTATGAAGAGATCCTTTGCCCTCGACCATTAAGGCAGGCAAGCCACGCCAGCGCATACAATTGTCCAATAACATAATTCATTTTAAAACTAAATCGGAAACTGACACTACAGCTTACAGATAACGCTTATATAACACTTTCAAAAGACATATCCTCACATCACAGTTACTGAACAACGCATTGCAGATCAGCATCCCACAATTGTGATGAACAATTTAATGCCCTTATTCACGCCACAGAAAATAAAGCAAGTAGTTGCACAACACCTACAAGAACACGAGCCATCTACACAAACCAGCACCTATCACACAGATTCAAACACTAACACTGATATCACTAATGAACTTGAAGAACACACACTCCACAATGAACTTCACCATGATATTCATTCACAGCACAACATGAATACTAAACTTATTGAAACATTAAATGACAAAGACACCTTGTAGTTTACACAGGAACAGATTCCATACACAGATCACGAATACCTAAAATAAACATAAATAGTAAAACAGGGGAACTTTTGTTTTACATGAAAACATACAGGGTCCGACACATTAATATAACCACCTCCCTTCGAACTTGTTGGAACGTCCTATGGTATGCAGATGAAAAATCATTGCATATCCTTAAAAGCTGACAACAGCACACGTGTCATAGCATCTGTTAACATCAATTGGGCAGAGCAAGTGACCTGTTGTACCTCCAAAAGGGGATGATCATTAGCTATCGGGCCAAGGGGGGCAGCATTTCAGAAACGGCTACCTTTGTGAACTGCTCTAGGACTGCCGTTGTTAAGGTGTACCACGACTGGACGAACCAGACAGTTCGAGCAACCGAAGAGGTAACTGTGGGGCCCAACAGGCCATCGATCCTAGAGCCGAGCATCAGTTGCGATGCTTGGCCAAGACCAATCGGCGTGCCACTGTTTAGCAACTGACACAGCAAATGAACAGTAGGGCCACTAGGCGTGTCAGCACCAAGACAGTGCAATGATCCCTCTTGAGGTTGGATCTCCGGAGCAGGCGTACGGTAACAGCACCAATGTTGACGCCTGTGCATCGCCAAAAACGCCTCAAATTCGCAATGGACTATCGCCATTGAACCTCGGCCGAGCGGTAAAGGGTTGCTTTTTCTGACGAGTTGCGGTTTCTGGTGAACAGAGTGGATGGACGATGGAGAATTCGCTAGGAAGCACCTGAGAACTGGCATCCCGACACCTTCGTTGGCAGACGACAGGCTGGTGGGAGAGGTGTGACTGTTTGGGGGATGTTTTCGTGGTATGGTCTGAGTCCACTGATACCGCTGGGAGGTACACTGAATGCTCTTCGTTACCTGACGATCGTCGCAGACCAGTTACACCCCTTCATGTCGACAGTATTTTCTCAGGGTGGTGGCACCTTTCAACAGGACAATGCTCCCTGCCATTTTGCCAAAATTGTCCACGACTGGTTCCAGGAGCATGACAATGAATTCAAGCTACTCCCATAGCCACCAAACTCCCCGGACCTCAACACCATTGAATATTTGTGGACCATCTCGATCGCCATGTCCGGCAAGCTGGACCCTCCACTAAGAACGGTGATGGAATTACGGGATGCACTGATCGCCGAATAGTCCGAGATACCTGCAACCACCTTGCGAGGACTTATTGACTCTCTGCCACGTTGGCTAACTGCTGTGCTTGCCGCCAAAGGTGGATATTACAGATACTAGCACGTGATCTTATTAATGTGTCCCGACTCTGTATATCTTGCCTCAGTACATTGACCGAAATCTATCTTTAGAATACATACACCTTCTTATTCCACTGGGGCTCTTACCATTATATCCACGCTGAGAAAGAAGCCAATCCTGAAACACACACAAAAATTATACACTGAACATACCTAAATGGCAAAAGCGGTATGATTCTGATATTAATGAAATCCGCAAACAGTTAGGTAAACTTCATGAAAGCAGAACAAACGCCTCAGACAGTTATTTAAGAAAATTTAAACACATACCAAATATGAGCAGCACAATCAACACAATACAGAATATATGGACACATAAAAACAAGGTTTGCTGCAAAAACACTGTTGCTGGTTTAATGAATAGCACACACGATGTATGATTAACTTCTAACTAAAACTATATTTATTACTTGAAGACTTAATAATACAATAAGAATTAGGATAGCACAAAATAGCTGTGCTCACGCGCCAACGCCCTATTGCGGTCTTCTTAAAAAAAACAAGGGGAGAGTTGAGAGCATCGGCAATCTCCGAGTCCAAAGTCTGCGTGTGAGTACCGGCCAGACAAATTTAATATCTCAAACATCCTCCGCCCCCTTGAAATAACAGTTTAAAGAATTAATCATTTGTTTCTTTTAACATAACAAAGGAAAGTGGACTGTATGATAATATTTTAAATTCTAGATAATTAAAGAAATTCAAATCAATGATAATTACTACAGATTATATTTCAAATAATCAATAGTAATAAAGAGAGATGCTACATAACATTCAACGAATCAAACTGTATAATATTCAGTTCGCTGATCAAAAGGTAATATGCATAATTTTTAACTGCCGTCTGAAGATTCTATTCGCAGTTTTAACGTCTAAAATCAACGTCAACTCTGATGAATCCATCTCCTCCTGGAGACACCTTGACCACACGTCCAAGTGGCCAACTAAGGGGAGGTTGGTTGTCGTCTACAAGCAATACCATAGATCCAACTTTAATAGGGCTGGTGCCGGATTTTTATCTTGTCCGACTCTGTAAACTGATGTAGATATTCAGTCTGCCATCTCTTCCAGAAATGTTTCAATTTCTGGATGTGCTGCCATCTTGAGAGATGGTTATCCACTTTATCGAGGTAGCATTCTGATACAGGTTGTAGCAAAATGGATCCTATGAGGAAATCCCTAAGGGCAAGGACGGATAAGTCATTGGGATCAGAACAAACGGGAATCAGAGGTCTGGAGTTCAAAATAGCTTCTATTTCCGTTAAGAGAGTGTAATATTCTTCAAAAGTGTACGTCAAACCTTTTGTTACCGTGTGTAATTGTTTTTTAACCGACTTAATGGCTGACTCTCATAACCCACGGAAATGAGGGGATCAAGGGGAATGAAAGTCCATCCAATACCTCGATTACCTAAATCAGTTTTGATTCCGTCTTCGTTCGCATTCAAAAAGTCGTATAACTCCTTTAATTCTCGAGCAGCTCCCACGAAATTAGTGGCATTATCAGAATATATTTGCGAACAAAATAGTCTTCGGGCTGTGAAACGACTCAAAGCTGTCAGAAAGGTTTCTGTTGTAATGTCTGTAACCAACTCGAAGTGAATGGCTTTTGTCGAAAAACAAGTGAAAACCGCTATGTATCCTTTCGATCGGTGCACTCGGCTGAGTCTTCTACCCTCACGTATTTGTAATGGTCTGGCATAGTCAATTCCTGTTATTTCGAAAGGACGAGTAGGAACGTTTACTGTTTGCTCAGGTAAATCGCCCATAATAATCTGAGGCACCTTGGGTCTGTACTTGAAGCAAGGCACACAGTTTCTTGTTACTTTACATGCTTTACGACCTCCCGCCAATGGCCAATATTTCTCACGCACTGAATGTAATAATTGATGAGGTCCGCAATGCATTAGTCTGATATGCTTGTCCCGCAGAATTATACTAATCACATGATGTTTCGAGGGTAGAATTTCTTGATGTTTCTGCTCTTCTGGTATCTTTGCGTTTCGAAGGCGTCTGCCGACTCTAATTATTCTGTCTTGGTCCAGGAAGGGATTCAATATAAGAAGCGAACTCTCACTACTCAAAGGCTTCCCAGCCTTGAGAGTTGCAACTTCTTGTGGAAAGGCTTCGACTTGTGCCCATTGAATTATCCTTTTCTGAGCTGTCTAGAGTTCATCTATTGTGAGTGGTTCCATCTTCAATGGTTTATTTAGTCTTTTCTGTTTCAAGTTGTGGTAAAATCTTTAACAATGAGCGACAACTCTCTGCAATTTTTAAAACTTTGAGTATCTTCGCAGTAAACTGAATTCAGTGTTATGGACAGAAAGCGCAACTAATTGCTCGTCGATGGTGACTACTTCATCCTGAAAATTTTCTTCTGCCTCAGTCTCCTCTTCGGGCCAATTCTCGGGTGAAAGAAGCCAAGATGGGCCATGCCAACAAATATTAGGCGTTTTCAGTTTTTGACACGTTACACCTCTAGAAACCAGATCGGCTAAATTCTCTTTCGAAGGGATGTGACGCTATGTACATTGTAATATTAATTCTCTGATAATCTTAAATCGCTTTGCCTCAATTATTTTCCTTGTCGGAATGTTCATAATCCAATGTAGAGTGATGGTAGAGTCACTCCATAAACGAATTTCTTTCACTTCGCATTTCAAAGCTGTCTTGACAATCGAGACAAGTCTCGCCAATAGCAGCGCGGCACATAGCTTCAAACGTGGAAGTATTTGCTTTTGCCTTAGAGGCGCTACTCTTGATTTTGAGCACAAAAATTGGATTGCAATTTTTCACTTTCATCTGTACTGAGTACATATACGCACGCTCCACATGCTTTTTCTGAAACGTCACAAACCCCATGTAGAGTTATGCTTCCCTTTTAATTTCTTGGGTTAACGGTGTGTGGTATATCCAGGTCGGGCAAATAGGCGAATGATTCAAGAAGCTTTCTCCATACCGATTCAAGGACTGAAGGATTTCTTTCATCCCAACATGTCTGGAGCTTCCATAACTCTTGCATTATTAACTGTAATTACTGCAGGCCCAATCATTTCACAACGGATCATAGATTTTAGCAATGGCTGATAAAATCTTGTATTTAGTTATATTTTCAACTTTACTTAATTGAACTCTTTACTGCAAAACGTCTTCTTTACTGTTCCACAATAAATCCAGCGTTTTTACTGTTTCTCGTTGATCTAGAATAAGCAGTTCATCGGTTTCCTTTTGGTTTTCCAATCTTTGTAAAATTGTCGAAACGTTGGTTCTCCATTTTCGAAGATGAAATTTTCCTGAGGTTAATAGCTGTGATAATTGTTCTTGCAAGATGGTAGCTTCTTCTGGCGTAGAGGTTACGGTAATAATATCGTCCATGTAAAATTCATCTTGAAAGGCTAATTCTCGCATGCATCTATAGCATGGAAAGGGATACAAGTTTACACTTTCAAAGTATACACTTTGACTAGCTGTTCTTGATCTGTTCGGCATAAAATCTGCTGCAAACTGCAATCCTGTTCAGCGATTTGAATTTGATGTAACATCTGCTGTATATCTGCTGTCATTACGTAATTAATGAATTCTGAAGCGCAGTAAGATGTTGACGATGTCATTCTGCAGATTTGGTCCTGGTAACAACCTACCATTTAACGAAGTGCCTAGAGATGTTTTAGCAGAAGCGTCGAAGACAACGCGTAATTTCATTGTCAAACTAGACTCTCTTATCACTGGTTGATGTAGTATATAACAGTAATCACGTTTTTGTCCCTATTATAATTGTTGTGACATGTGACCAGATTATTCATATTCAACCAAAAACTGTGTATATTGCTCCTTTAAAACTGGTTGTTTTATAAACCAACGTTCAAGGCTTTGGAATCTTCTAAATTCCTTGTGAAATGATTCCCCTAGTGCGACAGTGTATTCTGTGGCAATTCAACTTAGAACCGGTCTTCGGCATCTATTGTGTGGATTGCTGAAAACGTTTCTCACAGAACTCGTCTTTGTCCTCTTTCTCTTGCTCATCATCCAGTTCTTCAATCTTCCAGAATTGTTCAATTTTTTACTCAAAGCTGCTGTCAATCAATTACAGGTAGATGAAGATGCTTTGCTCTGAGCACTGAACTCTCCTCCAACAATCCATCCAAAGTGGGTATTTTGGAAAGTTGGCTGGCCTTTGTTTGAAATATTTTCTCCTGAGATGAGCAGCTTCCAAAACAATCCCACTCCAATCAACAACACCATCTGTCCTGGAGTTGTGAAGTCTGGTTCAGCTAATTTGGTGCCATGCGGTATGAAGAGTCTGTCCTTGTCTAAACTGATTTGTGGAATTCTTTCTGTAATATTTGGAACGTGCAGACACTCTAGCTGCACAGTGAAACTAGACACCAATGAGGTCAGAGTTACTCTAGTTATGGTTAGATCAATCAGTTTGCTCTCGAGTTACAATTTATTCGCAAAATCCACTGATAAAAGAGTAACTTGAGATCCTGGATCCAAGGGGGGTCGAATCTCATGCTGTTTTCCATGAATGTCCTTTGACATAAATGCGTGCTGTCAAAGGACATCCACTCGTGAAATTGGTTTTGGTAGGCAGTGAGTCACTACTCGATTTTGTGCTTGCTTTGTTGTCGTTCTTATGCAGCAAACTGTTGCTTTTACGACCACAATGTCGACATGATGAAGATCTGCAATCCTTGTATTTGTGGCCCCTTCTCAAACAGTTCGTGCATAAATTCAGTTTTTTTGACTTCATCGTTTCTTGCCTCTACAGTTAGTTTTAGAAATCTCTCACACTGGTATATCTTGTGTGGTTCGTTGCAAACGATACATCTTACTGCAATTGCCTCTGATGATGTAGTTGCTGATGCTACTCTTTTCTCCTTTCTTGTTGAATTAGTTGTTTGAGAAATATATATTTTTGTTTTCCTCTTTCTACCATTTCATACATTTGGCTTCTTCTCTCCAGGATTCTGGGAAACACATTCAAAGTAGGTAAATTCTCCGTAGCACTGACTTTCAGCTCCCATTCTTCTTTCGTGACATTGTCTAGTTTGCTTGTAATTAACTATACCAGCATGGTGTCCCATTCATCAATGGGTTGCTGCAGTATTTGAGAGAACGAAAATGTGTTAGTACAGTATCAACTAGAGATCTCAAGTTGGTCTGATTTGGTTTAGGTAAAAGTGGAAACTCGAACAATCCTATCATATGAGTGTTTATTAGGATTCTTTTATTTGTATATCGATTTTCGAGTGATTGCCAAGCTTCTGTATAATTGGCATCTGTTGCCTCGAGCGCGGAGATTACCTTCAACGCATTATTGTCACAACTTTTAATTAATTAAAACTTAATTAACTTTTAATAGCAGAGTAGCTAAGTTGTACGACAGGAAAGAGAACGGGAGACAACCAGGATGTTCAAAATTTTTATTCGTCACAGTCTTTGTGGGAATAATAGCTGGGAATTAATTTAAGCATAACATTTTCATCGTAATTAATTTCCTTCTGGAATCATACTTTATGATTTAAATTGTATCCAAAGTTAATTCAAAAAAAAGTTCAGTGAAATAAAAGTTCCAGTGACATAGGTTATGAAATAGATTATATAATGATCTAGGACCATGAGGTAACATTAAATTGTTAAATATCAGGCTGCGAGCCGGGAACTTCTTCCTGGGGCAATCTTAATGTGGGCCGCTCATCTTTAGCGAATTGGAACCAGTAGAAGTGCCCGGTCCTCGAAGGAATGTGGGGTAATTAAATTCCAAAACGCTCAGGGTGAATGATGAGGTACAATAAGAGGTAACCATCGGACACACTAATGGCGACCTATAAAGGTTTGACGGCCCAAAGGTGGGCACAAAAAACATAAAAGCACATGCATTAAAATTAACTTGACCAATCTGACTTAACTCTAGTCTAAGATCATGGAAAGAACAGTTAATAATTAAAATGATGCCACTAAACACTGACTACCAAGCGCAGTAGGCTGAATGAGGCCTCATCGATGCTAATGGCTAAATGTGTGAGTGCAAAGGGATGACGCTGGCCTGGGGGTTCCACCGGAATCGTAGAATTATGATTTGGTGCGATGGGTGAAACTTCTTTTTCAGCCATGGTCAGTAGGGCGAACGCCTCGGCTAGTTCGCTATCCACTAGTGATGCCGTCTCCATTAGCGGGTCGATGGAATTAAGGCCTAACAGTTCACGAGCGGGAAACACATTACGAGGAATGTCAATGTTGGATACTAAGCCTTCCAGGATAGTTCTATCGTATTGCTTAGTATTAGGTTTATGAAATGAATTACTGGCCTGAACACGAGGAGAGGTTGGGTTACAATTCTTTTCCTTAGTCCGTTCCTCCGCTTGGGTGATGTCGCGTAGCTCTCTTGCATGGGGATGAAGAAACCTCTGCCAGCGATGGCTTCTCGGCACTACTCTTCGCCCTGCTCCACTGTCGTCTGATGGGTAGAATAGGCGAGTTGCTCGGCGTGTAAAAATACGGGCGTTTTTTCTTAACCATGGGGAACATCTTCTTCCTTTAACTAATTGTTTGCTGGCATAACGGGAGGAGCAACCGCTGCTCACAAAAATTCTAGAGCCAACTCCAAGCTCCTTCCTCGGGGCCTGGCTGATTAATTTCCTCTCTGGCCCAGTACGCTACTTCGCTTTCCTCTCTCTCCATTCCGAAGTCAAATCACCTTTTTTCCTCCTCTCATCTTGATCTCTTTCTCTTTTATATCCTCGTTCCTGACATCTTAGTTTCTTCCCCCTCCGTTCGACGAATTCCTCGCTCTTCCTCTCGGCGTCTCCTCCGGATCGTTGACTCTTCTCGGCGGGGTCCGGCTGCTCATTCTCTTGTTTTTTTCCTTTCTTCATTTCCACTGTCGCTTTCGTTTTTCCTCTTACATCGACAAAACGAGGTGACATTTTCCCACCGCCGAATCCGCGACGATCATATTTTCGCATCATCGCGGCCTTTTCCTTCCTTTCGACTTTTTTCCTTTGGATGGCTGCCCTTTTTCGTTATCCGATGCCATCTTTTCTGATTGCTCCTGTATATAATAAAAGCAAACAATATTCATATCATTTAGGTGCCTTTTCTTAATATTTTTTTGCGAGTTTAAAACCTCTTTCTTTCGCCACTTTTCTTCTAAATGATTATTTTAATTTTTTTTGACTGATATTCTTTTATTCATACCATCTTCATTATTCACAATAAATTTACTTTTATCTTTTTGCTTTTTTCTTTCTTTAAAGAGCCCCTTTGATGATAAAAGGCTTGTATCACCATCTCTTCTCTCTATCTCCTTAAGGGTTTCCCTTTGATTACTACTATATTTTCTATATCTTTTTCTATAAAATATTAATGTTTCGTATTTTCGATTTACTTCTTCATTCTCACTCCGACCTTGTCTCGAAGTTAATTGCAAAGTTTGCTTTTCTTCTTGCTTCCTTTCAAGAACTCTATTCTGCTTTCCTTTCTTTCTCTTTGTGAACGCAGTAGTCTTCTTTGAATTTTTTCCGAAGCTTAGGCTACTGTCTACCTATCCTTCTTGCAATTTTCTAACTTATTTAATTTCTCCTCTATTATTGCGAGTCTGCCAAGAATTTGTTTTAACGGATTATCTTTCCTGTCGCTGTCTTCTATTTGATTCCTTTCACTAAGTTTATCTTGCATCTTAAACTTTTTTCTTTTTCTAGTCCTCTTCCACCTTCACCTTTCTCTGTGATTCTCTACTTCTGATTCTTCCGCTGAAGCATCTTGAGAATTTCCATCTTCCTCTCTGATAAATCCTACTTTATTGTGAGTCTCTGACGCCCGAATTTTTCCCCTTTGATTCCGCCTCCTATTTGCATGCATTTTTGTTACTTCTCCTGTTCTAATTTTAGAATTTTTATTCTCTTCCGTCCTTTCGAAGAAACTCTGTTTTGTAAGCTTCCGAAGGCCACCTTCTTTTAACTGAAATTTGCCGTTGCTAATTTCTCTTTCCCGTTGCGTCTTATTATCTTCCTCTACTTTACTTACTAATTCTCTTTTACACGAAATTCCATTCTTCGTCATAATAGTATCTTCTCTACTATTTCCAAAACTTGCATTTGCTAAGGACTTTACTATTTCTATTTCTTTAAAACTACCTTTTTCCTTCTCTTGGGTAATTTTAAATTTCTTCAGCTTTGTCTCTTGATTGCATATTAACTTATTCCTCTCCGTATTGCTGGCTATCATCCTATCCACTTGCTTTATCTTTTTTCCACAAGCCTTTTTTGATGGCTTTCCCGGAATTTCGAAATAGTCGCAATCTCGGCATTATTGGCCTCTCTTACAAACACTTGGTTTTTACTTAAACATTATCGTCCTAATTTCTTTTTCTATGATCATACTTCGATCTCCTTGGAATACCAGTTCATTCACGCTCCCGATCATTTTGATCTCCTAATTTTCTCGCCTTCTTGCTTTCCCCATCGAACTAATTCTTCATTTTTCTTTTGGACTACTAATTTCACTATTTCGTTTATTTTACCTGAAAAATGTATGTTTCTCACTTGCCGTATGGGTATGGATTGTACAGTTTCCCATAAACAATTCCGCAATGTGGTGATATCCATAAAACCCCTAACCGACAACGTCACCGATATCTTATAGGCGCATTTCAATAAGCTATCCTTAATTAAATCTTTAAATTGTCGGATTTCTTCTATTAATTCCTCGTGGGCAGTTTCACGTAAATTTATTTTCTCCTTAGCATTATTAATTATATAATTATTTTGATCATTTACTTTGTTAGAAGCTTCCTCCAAAGTTTTATTATTCTGCCATAATTCTTTTTCTTTGAAGACTTCGTCGTCCCCTTCAATTTCTTTGGCTTCTTCCGAACTTAATGAGCCACATTTTATTTCTACGTTATTCTCTTCTATCGAGCACTTATTTTCCAATTTCTTTTGTTTAATTAAATCTTTAGATTTTTGCGCTTCTTTAATTACACTATTTCGATCTTCCCTTAATTCATTAATTTCTATTTCTCAACAAAGAGGATTTTCTTCCTTATTACTTTCAGGGGGAAATCCTGAGATCACGCACTTCTTTCGGAATGGAAATAAAGCGGTTGGTCCCGTGTAGTCGTTTGCCGACTGCACGTTAAGGAACCCTTGCGAGGCAAAATTTGCGGGCCCTGTAATGCTGTCCTGAAATGACCATAGCAGTTGAAACGGACGTTAATACCAAATAAACCAAACCAAACCTTATTGCTTTCTTTAACATTAACTTCTTCTCTATCCATCCCCCTCTGACTCAAATCAACTTTTCCCTCTTTTTTATGCCGCCTCTTGCGTTTAACTTGCTTATGTTCCGATAATTCCTGCTTTATATTAGCATCTTTCGCAATTAATGTCCCATTAATTTCTACATTTGAATTATCTTTAGAAGTCCCCTACTTCGAAGTTTTATAACCTTCCGTACGCTCATTTTCTATTTTACTTGATAATTGCCTCTCCGTCTGTTCCATTATCTCATTTAATTTCATCTTTTTTCCGCACTTTATTTCTACTCGAATATCTTTAGCTAGACTACTTAAATATGCCTTAACTTTATTTTCCTATTTCCAATTCTTAACGGAGTTAATTAATTGCATGTATTCTTTATTATACTCCTCTATGCTTTGAATACTCTGTCTGCTAAAGTGCTCTTTTTAATTTAATTTAATTTAATTTAATTTGCAATGTACATTGAACAGCAATATGCCTAAGACAATGTAAGGGATAAAAAGTAAAGTATAATAAATTGTTCAATCGTAAAAATGTTGAAGACAATAAGTTTGTAGAGTTTTACAAAATTTTTCAGTTGAAGAGAAAAAAAAGATCAAAAACATTAAATATTTTAACATATAAAATTTGTAATCTAATTAATGGGTCTTTAAACCGAATATCATTACAGCTAAAAATCTGGTAATCACGAAAATAATATGTAGGAACATTGAATCGCATACATGTAACAAAATCTGCTAAAGCCATATCTGACAAATAATATTTTTTTTAGAAAAAACTAGGTCATTTGGATAAAGGCGCCACTGTAAAATGTGTATAAACTTTTTTTGTATACCTTCCAGTTGTTTTACGTTCGTTGTACCAAGACAGTTCCATACAACTAAAGCATAGTCCAACCGTGTTAGAAGAAACACATCAAAAAGTCTGATAAAAGTAGTGGGGTCACGAAAGCTTTCTGAGATGCGGGTGATTAAACCTAGCCAGCGATTAGCTAGGGAGTTATATAATGAGCATGGTTACTAAAGGACAGGCGGGCATCCAAAAGAACCCCAAGGTCTCTGATCACTGAGACACTTTCAATTGTAGTTCCAAAGAACGTATATTGGAATTGAATAGGTCGATGTCTTCTTCTGGTAAAGGTAATTTTATTACATTTGGATATATTTAAAGATAGATTATTGATTGTATACCATCGAGCGGCTTGATTTAAACATAGCTGCAGAGTGGAGGCTTCTTCATGTGAGGCAACCATAGAGCATATCTTTACATCATCTGCAAATCCGAGTTTCTCTCCATCAACATAGTAGAAAAAATCGTTAAAATTAATAAGAAGAGAAAAGGACCCAGTATAGATCCCTGGGGAACTCCAATTTCCACTCTAAATTCTGTGTGTGAGATTTTACGATTTATTTTTAGGGTCCCATATCTGTCCAAGAGATAGTCTCCAAGTAGGGAGCACCAGGAGTCCGACCGATAATTCATAATAAGATAGCTTAAGCAGGAGGGAGGTATGGTTAACCCTATCAAAAGCCTTCTCTAAATCAAAATAGATCGCATCTAATTTACTCCCACAACTAAAGGACTTTTGAATATTCCCCAGTAAAACTGTTAAATTCGTGGTGGTAGAACGATTTGGAAGGAATCCGTGCTGTGCTGGATGCAATGCGTTTCTGAAAAACGAAAACACTTTAGAATAAATTAGTTTCTCGAAAATTTTTCCAAATGTGGATAGAAGGGAGATAGGTCTATAGTTGCTTGGGTCATCTCTGATTCCTTTGTTTTTATATATTGGGACTACTATAGAAGATTTCCAACTTTTAGGAAATACACAGTTCTGGAAGCACAGTTTAAATATGTGTATAAGACAGGGGCAATAATCTCTCGGCATCCTTTTATAATAAACGGTGGGACTCCATGACGTCCTAAAGTTTTGGAGGGTTTGATACTTTTAATCAACTTGTCGACATCAGCTCGAGAGAAGTCGAAGGAGGAATTATCAGAAGACAAGGAGAAGGTATATCACCTGGCAATTTATTATCTTCGTAGAATTGACTAAAATATTTAATAGACAGGGATGTTGACAATACAATTGCGCAAGGTACTCAGTAAAAAGTTGTTGAACCTCGTCGGATGATAAAGGCACTCCATCGTGCTTTTTAAAAATAATATCCTCTCTTCTATCTCGGGTTAGAGACCCAACAAAGTTCCAGAATTCCTTCGGGTTCGATTTTAAGCAATGCTCCATATAGTTTTGGGGTCTGTCTCTGTCTCTCGCTAGTTGTTCCTTGGCAAGCTTTCTGCAGTTTCTGTACTGGATATAGTCGCTAATCTTTCCATACCGTTTTCAGCGGGTGTGCAGTCTCTTTTTATTCCTAAGTGCTGTCTTGAGGTCACTAGAGAACCAGGAAGGGTAGAACCCCTTGGACGGACGGAATTTCGGAATAAACTTACCCATGGATTGTTGAATTTGAGATGTCAGATATTCAGCACAAAAGTCCGGGTCAGAGGTGGAATATAACGGGAGTCAGTTGGCGTTAAGTAGGTCCAAGAACAACAATTTATAATCGCCTCGTTTAAAGCTATATACCTCGTTTTCAGTAGATTGGCAGTCTCTGAGCCCAAAAATCTCAAAGGAAGTTGGAGGATGATCTGCATCAACTAGACTTGTGTCGGCAAGACTTCCAGTTTGGTCCATGAGGTAAGAAGCAAGTCAACTAATCTATTTTTGCAGTTTAGAATAGGATACTTCTGGGACAACCCCAAGAAAGACATTACCGAGTTCATTAATGAGATCTTAGCGGCCTCTGTGGTATTGGTGGTCCTAGTATTGATAATTAGATTAGCATACAGGGGAAGGTTAAAATCTCCTATGAGCATAATTGATCCAGAATATGAAGCTAATCCCGACTCAATAAAACTTAAGTAATTTAGGAAATTTTTCCCGGGATACGCTGGTACAAAATAATGGCAACCAAGGATAAATTTCTCTGAGTTAAAGTCACATTCAATCCAAACACATTCCGGTATTGTTTCAAGCTCAACACAGCGTTTTGATAGGATCCAGGAACGCAAGGCAATAAAGGGATCCTCCACCGCGGACTCTGACTGTTGGGTCTTGGTCAGCTCGGTAGACTTTATAGTAATCTGGAAAAACCAATTTGCTTGTTATAGTCTGGTCTAACCAAGTTACTGATAGACAAATAATGTCATAATCGCTTAAGATTACTTGATTATAGAACTCTTGTGACTTTGTCCTTAATCCGCGAACATTTTGATAACAAAACTTAAGTCCATTGCTTAAACAGTTTTTGTTTGCTAAATTAGGTGCCATCCTGTCATGATTCTGAAATCAGAAGCGCTGCGCAGTCTTTAATGGCCCAATAAAAGGGGTTACAAGTAGTCCTTTAGGCCAAAATTCAGAGGTGAACAAGTGGTCAAAGATACTTGGTTCGGCTGCAAGATAGAAAGATGAATAGGCTTGATGTCGGGTTTTAAGTCTCTCATACGTGATAGAGTCACAATCGATATCTTTATCTTTGAGATAGGTTAATATGTCGGTACTTTTTGTATGTGGATCGAATCTAGTGATGAACAAGGCTTTGCGTGGGGCCTATTTCTCGCCCTTCTCCACTACAGTTTAATTGGAACTCAAATTAGGATCCTATGCTTTTCATAACAAAACAGTGCGTTTAGGTCGGATATTTTCTGAGTTTTTCCCGTGTTGCTCTAGAGAAGCTACAGACGCATATGAAAGCGATTTTGAGGTTAAGTATGAGGGAAGGTTAGTTTTGGCCCTCAGACAGGTGGCGTTCGTCCCTGTAAGGTTTAATTTCTGAAATTTGATTTTTATCCTTCACCATTCTACGTAGTTGAGCATTTTCTATTTGAAGATCAGACACAGTTTTTTGTAGAGCTTGAATAGTTGTCTCCAACGAAAAAAGTTTATCCAACTTCACGCTTAAATCACGGATTAGTTGACACGCCTGTTTGAGATCTGATAAGTCCTCGACTGCCACGTTCAGATTTGGATTTTTGTTTTGTGCTTCGCATTTATAAGAAATAAATGAGTTTACTCCATTGGTAATAAATGCTGCCAGATCTCGTGTCACATGGTTACGCACTTGAGATGATAGCGTGAACTTCACTTTCCTTAGCCAAATTTTTAAGTCCTCTTCTTCCATTCTTAATTCTTATTAAATATTATGCTCACCTCCTGTAGCTTTCAAATGCTTCTTCCTAACGTCTTATACCGTCAAACACTGTTCTTATCGCTTCTTTGGGTTGGGTTACAATTCTTTCCTTAGTCCGTTCCTCCGCTTGGGTGATGTCACGTTTCTTGCTTGCATGGGGACGAGGAAACCTCCGCCGGCGACGGCTTCTCGGCACTACTCTTTGCCCTGCTCCACTGTCGTCTGAGTTGCTCGGCGTGTAAAACTACGGGCGTTTTTCCTAACCACGGGGAACGTCTTCTTTCTTTAACAAATTGTTCGCTGGCATAACGGGAGGGGCAACCGTTGCTGACAAAAATTCTAAAGCCAACTCCTGGCTGGTTAATTTTCATCTCTGGCCCAGTACACTCCTTCGCTTTCTTCTCTCACCATTCCGAAGTCGAATCACGTTTTTTCCTCTTCTCGTCTTGATCTCCTTCTCTTTTAAATCCTCGTTCCTGACGTCTGACTTCCTTCCCCCGCCGTTCGACCAATCCTTCGCTCCTCCTCACGGCTTCTCCTCGGGATTGTCGACTCTTCTCGGTGGGGTTCAGCCGCTCATTCTCTTGTTCTATTCGTTTCTTCATTTCCACTGTCGCCTTTGTTTTTCCTCTTACATCGATAAAACGAGGTGACAATTATCAGTCAGTAAACAACTCAGAATCTGAAATTTCTGCACATTAGACAAGTTCTCTTGATCATGAACCCCCTTGGTGAACACATCTTTGAATGAAAGCCAGTATTCATATTTCCCTGAAAAGGGCTGGATTGTCAAAGGCGGAAATTCCATCTTCATTGGTTGAGTTTGCGCTAAATTCGCAGCTGCTTCTTGACCCAGAATTGGTGCATGCAATGCTAAATCCGGCGACGTTGACTGCTGTATCGCTGTGGCTGAGACGTATCGGGTCTCTACGGTATTGTCACTCTTTTATAGTTGACTATGTTGAATATAATTTTATATCCTCATTGAATATGCGATGATTTTTCATTTGTGTTATTCATTCGTAATTTGCGTGTCCTTATCCGGCTCGAACGGACCAAATGTTGCCGGTTTAATGAATAACATACATGTTGCATGATTAACTTCTAACTAAAACTATATTTATTGCTTAAAAAACTAATAATAATAAGAATTAGGATAGCACATAATATCTGTGTTCACGCGCCAATGCCCTATTGCATTCTTCTTCTTAAAAAAACAAGGGTAGAGTTGAGAGCATTGGCAATCTCCGAGTCCAATGTCCGCGCGTCAGCGTCAGCCAGACAAAACTTAAAATCTCAAACAAACACTACGCCTGAAGATATACAAAACATGCACTCAGCGCAAAGAACAGAACAAGTTAATGATTTTTCCTTTGAAAAACAGAAGGAAAAATTCTGAGACCTGGATTCGAACCGGAAACCTCAACTGTTGTGGTCGACGCCTCTACCAATTGGGCTATCACAGACACCCAGGCAGCCATGCTGTCACAAGGTGTCTTAAAGACGACCAAGTTGCCAAGCTTGAAAGCCCAATGGGAGATGGGCACCCGGCTCACAGATCGAAAATTTCTCCTAACCAACTATCACATGGCCGTCTGGGTGTCTGCGATAGCCCAAATGGTAGAGGCGTTGACCATGACAGTCGAGGTCCCTGGTTTGAATCCAGGTCGAAGAATTTTTCTTTCCGTTTTTCAATGGAAAAATCATTCGTTGATGTTTGCAGATTCATCTCCAGTATATTTTATTACTTAACAGAACAAGTTACTCGCAAACAATGAGAAAACGTTCTCTAAGCATTTAAACAAAGACTGTGCACGCACACAAATCACTGGTCTGTCTACACAAACAGCACAACATTATTTGTCGTGTATTTTATGACCGAGCGAACAGAGTGAGATAGAGATGAGAATAAGTGATAAATTTTAATTATATTGAAAGGAAATTCCAAAATTATTTCAGTGCAAAATAAATCAAAGAATAATAATAAATAATGAAAATCAACTTCTCAGCCCAGTTCAGATAATGTCTCAGAATATAGATGGATGGGTTCCAAAGATGCTTTTACGTTAACTCCTAGACGAGCGGCGAAGTCGATAGCAGTAACAGCTATGTTTCAAGGAGCTATATGGCCCAGGTGAAGTAGCCCCCTATGAGTTCGCGGATCGAGCAGTGGAGCGTAGCTCGCTGTCGGATGGGTCGAGCTCGTACTCTCGGATTCGTTCTTCGCTGAGGGGACCTCAATTTCGTCTCTTAATTTGGTCTCGTAAGATCCAGATGAACGCGGCAGGTGGTCCTTGCTGGCTTTATGATACTCGGCTGTCGAATTGGCGTCGCTCTCTCTCTTTGCGGGCCAGATTCGCTGTCCTTTATTGGAGTGCACACAGGCAAGTGAGTATTCCTATTGAATGTCTCACAATATCGCAAAACTCATTAACGATTGAGAATAATACTGTCTCAATTGGATTGTGGTCCGGTCGGAGTCCCTTTTCTCTTCCTTTCACGTCAGTAGAATTTCGGGTCGTCTGTACCCATTGGCAGCGGGCCTTTCTCCGGCGTTGTGGCGATTGAGAAGGTGGGGATTCCCGATGAACGCTATTGGTGTGCATTGGAATCCGATGGCTTAGTTCCGCGCTATCCGATCGGCAATACCTTGGCTTGGTTGGATGCGGGCCCGAACGCCTCTCGTTAATTTCGTGAGGCTTTTCTTCCTCAGAAAGGTGATTGGCTAATGTGGCCTTACTTGAGCTTTTTCTCCAATTTCTCCTGTGGCAACCAAGGCAGGATCCATTTGTTGTCGTCGGGTCGTCATCTCGGTGGGCATCGAACTCCTTGCTCAACATCTAACGGGAATCTGGCACTATCTGATTTCTGCGTCTTCTCCTCCTTTTATTTGCACCTGGAGGATTCTGTGCCGCACATACGTATTTGATTCTCCAATTGCCTTTCTACTTCTTCTTCTTCTTCTTCTTCTTCTTCTTCTTCTCCCTCTCTCTCTTCTTTGCAGGTCCATTGCAGCCGGGGGTGTTCTGTTCTCTTGCACGAAATGTTTTCTCAATGTCAAACCCTCGGAATCGTGGTTTCTAAGGAATCTTCTCTTCCGAGGATTTGACATTATTGATTGTCTCTTTGGTTTGCCTCAGTTGAACATAATAGGGAAGGTAGCTGCATCAGGAAAGATGAGCAATCTGCATCCACGCTACCAAACATGCCTTATACTGAATTAATACCAGAATAACTCTCACAAGTAATTAAAAATACTCACAATTGGAAGACTCCAGGTGTAGACAGGATTTAGAACTTCTGGTGTGAGCGCTTCACCTGTTTATATCTGATCGTTGCAAAAGAGATTTCCAACATTTTGCAAACACCACAAACATTGCCACACTTCCTTACACAAGGAATAACGTAAATGGTACAGACCCCACACAATGTGGACCCATCATATGCCTGCCTACATTTTGCAAAATAATAACTTCCTTTATTGCAAACAAACACTATACACACATTGCCACAACAACATACTCACTGAGCAGCAAGAGGGATGCCGTAGAAATTACATAGGTAGTTAGGACCAACTCATGATAGACAGTGTGGTCATATGGCAAACTCACAATAAATATCGAATGCTCCATTCTGCCTACAATGTTTATAAAAAGGCCTTTTATAGTGTCCCACACTCATGGCTTTTATTCGCTATATCAAATTCAAGGCTATCACACTATGATTATATAAAATAACCCTACACTTATCACATTTTTGCAAAATATAATGCTGCATTGGAGAACTACACTACACTTCAGACTCAACATAGAAACCATCACGACTAACAAAATAGACATAAACCGGGCATTTTCTAGGGTGATTCAGTGAGCCCACTCTGGTTTTGTCTTGCATTAAATGCACTTTCAAACAGACTGAACAGCACAACTTAAAGCTACATGATTAAAAACAATAAAAACTGCCAGTCTACGCTCTCCCACTTACTCTACATGGGTGATATGAAAATCTACGCCTCCACACAAACACAATTGCACTAATTACTTGACATTACACAAACGTTTTCAAAAGACATACACATGCAATTTGGTTGGGACAAATGCAAAACCATTCATACTGAAAATGGAGTACTCAGAGATGGGCGCTTCACATTAGAAGAACCGGGTCACATCGCTGATATTAAAAATGACGAATTTTACAAATATCTAGGATTTAAACAAACCAAGCTTCTGGAGCACAAACACACAAAGAATAGAGTCACTAAACAATAACTTCTTAGGCTAGAGGCAATTCTTAAAACCCATTTAAATTTAATGAAGGCTATCACTACTTATGCTTCCCCATTACTCTCGTAGTCCATTGGAGTCATACAGTAGACAAAGACAAATCTTGAGGGACTTGAAATGAAATAACGTAAACTGCTTACAAAGCATCGAAAGCAGCATTCACACACAGCTATTGAAATACTCACCCTGTCTCGTTCAGAGGTCTCATTGATATAATAGACCTACACCAGAAACAGACTAGTCACTCAGAGAATTCTTTTACTTTAAACAACACATATCACCATTACACAAATCAGTTTGCATGGTTGATACTAAACAGACAACTTTGAACCTGAACAGCATGTAGAACACCCATAACATTCCTACAACTTGCACTAAACTTCAATCATGGCTCAGAAGAAAACTCCACGGTAGACAACCTTCTGGCCTCTAACAGCCGCATGTCGACAAAAAAGCGTCGATCCTTTGGTTGAGTGAAGGAAGTCTCATTGGGGAAACTGAAGGAACCATGATTGCCATACAAACCAGGTTATAGACACTAAAAGTTACAGAAAGCATATTATCAAAGATTCGACTGATGGGTCTTGCAGGAAATGCCATATCGCAGAGAAAACCATCCATTCAGTTACAAAATACTCATGCAGACAGATTATTTACACAGATATAACCAGTTAGCCAACATCATACATTAACATCTAGCTAAGATGCACAAGCTTATGGACGTCCACACTGTATAATATAAATATATCCCAGACTCTCTATTAAAGAACATCACACTAAATTTTATTTAAACAGAGCTGTAATCACTGACAGAACTATCCCTTATAACAGACCAGACATTAGATAAGCAAAACAAAATGACCTACATAATTGATATCTCTATCCCGAACACACAAATATACAAACGACATACACTGACAAAATCACTAAATATACGGATCTTGCACCCCAAATAAAACATATTTGGTGAGTTAACAGAGTATACATTGTTCTTGGCGTTTTTTTCTGCCAATGGGGTTATTCCACATTCGCTACACCAAAGCCTGTCAACACTAAATTTAAACCCACACTTATACAAAATCTTACAGAAAGCCACAATTTTAAACATTTGTCAAGTTCTTAGGAAACTCTTTTACCATTGTTCACTTCAATACTCCTACCAGCGCGTAATTTTTCCCTCCCTTGCATTTTAGTCCCTTATGCTTGGCCTTCTCTTGGGTCCGCTTCTGGAACTTGGCCTCCTGACTTAATCCGAGTTTGAATTCCCTAAACAAAAACACTAATTATAACTGTAAATTAAATGAAATGGAAACGTTGGTCTAGTTTCAGTTAATTTTTTATTGTTGCGCTTTATAAGCTTTCCAAGTATAAATTATAATTGTAAGCTCAGTGGAAATTGTCATCATGTGGGTGCTGTATAACAATATTAAAAAGCTACTTGATGAAGATTGTTTCTTTAGCTCTTTATTAGTTGGAAAAGAATGCCAAGTAATAATTTGACCATGGCAACGGCAAGTATGCTTTCACAGACAACCTCATAAAAATGGGGCATCAGTTCAGACCGATGCAGGAAATTATGACCGTGTTTAAATTTGAGAAGGACCAATTGAAAATCCTCACTTTCGAAGCCTTGGAAATCAGGAAGCACTACAAAACGGACGGTAATAATAAAAAAATTAAATTAATTTCGAAAAAGACCTATTCTCGATGTCGTCAACCATCCAAACGGAAGACAGCACACCTCACTAGAATTGCCCAATCCCAGCATTTATAATTATATAATGCCCCTTACTGGTTCTCATTATATAAGAGTCTTTTCTCCTTATATAAGAACCTGTTTTGTTATCCATTGATGTGTTGCCATTGTAAGTCTACCATTCATCATCGAATAGATTTCTCCTGATTTGTGGACAAATGCCAAATATTCAGCGGTAGGGGCCTGCTTGATCGTAGGCATTCACTGCCTTGAAGACGAAGTGTATTTCGAAACGCGTAGACTTATTAATAAAACGCTACCATTTTGCTAATCCAGGATCAGTTCTTTACCATTGTTCACTTACAGCAAGATCGACCAAGATGCAACTACTTGATATAATACTTGGTGCTGCGTTTCCTCACGGGGGCACTACATGATGGCTTTTACGCATAATGGCGTTTTACTAATACACCACCAGTTGACCCGCGCGAACCGCGGATATCGTTCATTCAACTCCATCAGAGCCGCGGAGGAAAGAGAGACGCAGAGTGTACTTTGTATGTGAACTGTCAAAACCGTATTGCGATACCTGAACGGGAATAGACAAAGGAATAAACTAACAGCAAATAGAAAAAGGATGGGAATGCGGCTCTGCAGTCACAAGAATGACCGTTTCTTTTCCATGGGTATAGTCTAATCAATCCTGTGAGTTGGGTATAGTCTAATCAATCCTGTGAGCTTGATAAAAAACTTGGTTTTGCAAGCCATGTTCACGTACATGTTCAAGCATCCTGATCACATACTTCAAATTTGAACGGCGACGATGGCCTTAAGATGACAACTTTACTATTCACACCTTTGATACCTCAACAGCAATTACGATCAATTTACACCTCACCTAGGCACACGTGGGATATGTGCCCATTAAGTTCCAATACAAACTTAATTTACATAGCTCTTGAAAATGAAATTTAAATTTATTTATCTATCTGTATGTTATATTTTAATGGAAGTTCTTGAATTTAATTAAATATTGCTATATGCATGCGCAGTTTATATCCTCAGCGTATAGGGGAAAACATGGCGAATGTGAAATCTTGTCTGCGTTATTTTTAGAAGCATCCTCAGATAAAAATTCTCTATAGTTTCAGCAAACAAATTTATAGTTTCTTAAATGTTTAAGGCACTTTGTGAGTCGCTCATCTGCCGGAAAGCCTTAATAAGATTATTCAGAAAACACAAGAAATGACTGGCATTTCAAGAACGATTGCTTACAAGTTGAATTCGGGGCTACAACGAAAAGCAGAGCGAGCTAACTCCGTCGGCCAAGAAGCAATCCTCATCGAAAGGAATCAGTCGTCGGCTATAGAAACTCAACAAATTAACACTTTCTTCTTTTCACACTCAACAAATTAACACAGTCGGTGCACAATTTCTTTATGCGAAATGAAATCAGAAGAAAAAAATCATTAAATCTTTAAAATTAATATAAAATCATTAATCTTACACCCTTTGATGAGGTAATGATTGAATGAACGAAAAAATAATCTGTAATAAATAACTTACTTTGTAAATAAAAAATTTGATAGTAATGATTACTGGCGGGAAAATGTAATTTATTTTATAAAGGTCGATGGTGAGGAGCCAAAGCCGAATAGAACTCTCGTAAGATACTGTTACAAGCGAAATTATAACTATTACAGTGACGAGAACTTGTGTTCTAAACAATCTTCCTGGCCCCTATCTATGTTTGCGAGCGAACAAATGCGGTTAGGTAACGTGTTGCCATATGAGGTTCGTGATGGAAACGGCTACAACAGAAACTAGAAAGCGGGAAAGTATTATCATTAACTAGAAAGGAATTTATCATACTGGCATTAGAACTTACAGTATATCAATTATAAAAGTGGCTACTTAAAATATTATTGGAATTTTTGAAACAAGTTAAATCTTCTGTCGAGGAGAAGAAGTCCACCTCATTTTAACGGAGGAAAGTTAACTCATCTGGATTTAATAAATTTTATTTGAAGGATTTAGCTCTTGCGCTACAGCTGTTTATCGTTATAAGACAGTGAGAGAATTTATCTTAAGCTACGAGGGGCGATTGATAAATGAGGTCTCCATGGCTGTAATTTTTTTATTTGTTAACCGATTTTCAAAATTCTTTTTGTATCTTATACTCACATTGGTCCTTTATGTAATGCACTATTCACTTTTCGACATAGTCCCCTATCCTTTCCACGCATTGCGCCAACGCGTGACTAGTTGGGTGAACCCGTCGGAGAGGAATTCCGGAGTTGTTGTCGACACCAGGATTGAATGGCAGCTTTGGGCTCTCTTCTGGAGTACGATAACGTCCGCCCGCATACCAGTCACCACACACCAGAGGCGTTGCAGCGCCTACAGTTCGAAGATGAAAAATTGCAGTTCAAAAATGAAAGACTTTTGTGACTTTCATCGCTTCCCAAAGAAGAAAGAGCCCCTTAAGGGACATGAGTTGGTTTTGACGGAGAGGTAAACGCTGCCAATCAATCCTGGTGTCGACAACAACTCCGGAATTCCTCTCCGACGGGTTCACCCAACTAGTCACGCGTTGGCGCAATGCTTGGAAAGGAATGGGGACTATGTCGAAAAGTGAATAGTGCATTACATAGAGGACAAATGTGAGTATAAGATACAAAAAGAATTTAGAAAATCGGTTAACAAATAAAAACGTTACTGCCATGGAGAACTTATTTATCAATCGCCCCTCGTATTTTATGTGCAATTGCTTATTGGAACTATATTGGCTACTAGCCGATACACCCGGCCTTGCTCGGACTCTTTTATTGATGAAATTTTGCAATATTTGAATGTGAATATACAGAAAAGATGAACAATTGAAAAGCTTGATTTAATATAGTAAACATATATACTGAAGAATCTAAAAGAATTCTTTTAATATGCTCCAAATGGATGGCCTCTCCAACTATCGGCCCTTTAGCAGTTCCATTCGACTTCGCTCGTTTAGGAATGTTGTCGATACCTGAGTGAGTTTGACGCAGTGCCGGAGAAAAAAGGTGGAGAATAGTGTTCATTGTTTTGTATATTTCATCAAAATTTCATAGAGCCCGAGCAATGCCGGGAATATTAGCTAGTTCATAATAAACCGATAAATAGTCCCAGATAGCTTACTTGAAATAAATTTTAAATTAAAGAGCAAAATCCGTATTTTATGATCAATGTAAAAACTAAGCTTTCAACATGCGAAGCTGTATGTCAAAAAAAAATTCCTGTAAAAATTCGGAAAACATAAAATACCGGAAAATTGGTTCCAGATAATCAAAAAATAAACTATTCAGAGAGTTAATCTCGGAAATTCTCATCACCGTACTAAATTTCATTAATCTAGACCTTTTTCTACTCGCAGGGTACTGGAAAAACTGCCAGAAATAGCATATTTTTACGGAGGGTCTTAGGGGGGCAAAGGGGTAAAATTTGAAAATGAGCATACTTCAGTTTTTTTGCAAATTATGCGAGCTATTCTTGGTCCAAATATCTAAGTCGCACGTGAATTCTCCACAGAGTGGGGTTGATCAGGCGCGTACGTCAAAATTAGCTCTATGTTTACGTTAATTATGATGACAAACTTAAGAAAGTGTATACTTGCGATTCATGAACTCATAGATGTTGTATTTGGCGAAAGAAACGACAGCAGTGCGGGAATTGTACGAGAGCAAAAAACTGGTGCTCATTCATGGAGTAGTACAATGAGAAGAGAGCCAAAAGAACAAGTAACGACACCTAGTGGCAAACTGAAAAAGGCAAAATACGAAAATATCCTTAACATTATAGCCCCCGCCTTGAAAAGCTTGACTTTCAAAACGTGGCAAAAAGAAAACAATAAAACAAATAATCAGAAAATATTAACAGTCGTTGTGTAATGGACAAATCTTGGAAAATGATCTTTTCAAAAGTCCGGTAGAGGTGCGTATGGTGGCCACTCGAGGAATGCCATCTCTAGAGAGGATGAAGCTGGGTGATACAGCCGAGCTTCCAATAGATAGGTGTTTGGAGATCATCCTTGATGAGCACAAGGGAGTCTAGTTTCAAGTTGGAACTGCAGTGATGCCATTTTGCTTTCTGCTGCAATTCACCGATGTATTCCAAACTCCATCGTTTCCAGAAGTGCAGCAGCAGCTGCTAAACCACTGGAATCGAGAGAGTCTCAACAAAGGAATGGGAATGACCGAGGGATCTGGAATCGTGGTAAGTGATCTTCCAATAAGAAAGTGACCTGGTGTCAAAGGTTCAAAACTCCTCAGGTTCACTAGATAGCGGAGTCAGAGGAGGAGAGTTCCATACCGCTTCGATTTGGGCTAAAAGAGTATAAAGTTATTCAAAGGTTAATTTGAAGTTGCCAATGACTCGTTTGGGATGATGCTTGGAGGACCTAATACCTGCTTCCCAAATGCCACCAAAATGGGGAGAACGAGAAGGAATGAAGTGCCACTGAATACCCAGCTTAGAAGCAGAACAAGTAATGAAATCCTCGCTGGACTTCAAAAGCATGCCAAGATCTCGCAGCAAGGAAGGAACAGGCTCCCAGGAAATTTTTCCCGTTGTAAGATAAAATGTGTGAAGGGCAGCCACGACGAGACACAAATCTTCTTAAAGTCAGAATGAAGGAATCTGTTGTTAAGTCAGTGACGAGCTCGAGGTGAATGGCTTTGTTAGCGAAGCAAACAAATAGGCACACAAAACACTTGGACGTCTTTAATCAAAATAGTGCCTGCGTAATCTATTCCAACAGATTGAAAGGGAAAGGATATCTCAACTCTGTTACGAGGAAGATTACCCATGACAGGTGTGATGCCTCTCGGAGCAGCACAGAAGAACTTAACACACTGGTGGACGACACATTTAACCAAATTTCTTCCAAAAGTAATCCAGCATCTTTCTCTTAGTGATGCAAGAAGTAGTTGAGGACCAGCATGCAAAAGGCGAACGTGTTCTGAGGTGAATAACAGTCTGGCTAGTGGATGCTTCCCAAAGATGAGGAGGGGAAATTTCTTATTAAATGAACAATCAGAATTAATCAATCTACCTCCAACCCGCAGCAGGCCATCACAGTCTAAAAACAAGGACAAGGAGGGTAGCTTCGAACGTGATCGAGGATCGTGGGATTGACAGATTTTAATCTCATCAGGGAAAGAGTGAAATGAGAAAGTCTAACAAGAGTCAGAAAGGCATGCTCAATTTCAGAAGGTGAAAGAGGACCATACATTCGGGCATCCTTGGGGCATAGACAATTGTTCTTGAAACGCAATACAAGGGCAACGACGCGATTTACATGATCAAAATCAGAGAATGTTGAAAACGGAAATGCAGAACATGCAGTAGTGGCAGATAATACATCTAACCTTTTTACTTCCATAAGATCATGGTGGTATGAAAGGCGTTTGGTGAGTTGACCAGGAAGATTCTTCTAGAGAGAGCGACGATGGTCCATGAAACCACAAGGTGGAATCCTTCAGCGCAGTAGGAGAGACCCCTCTTGAGAGGATGTTGGCAAGATTATTTCCACTGGAGACGTGGTTCCACACAGCATTGCTGGAGAGTGTCTGGATCTCAGATATACGATTGGCTATAAACGTGTGAAGATGACTTGGATGCATTTTCAACCAACCATGTACAATAGTGGAATCAGTCCAGAAGAAGCACTGATCAAACGTTATTTGGAGCGCAGAAGTAAATTGCTGGGCTAAGCGGGCGAGAGTAAGAGCAACACAAAGTTCTAGTTTGGGAATGGATATAGACTTGAGAGGAGCCACTTTGGCTTTCGAACAAAATAAATTTGAGAAAACAGCACCGTTTTGATCAACAGAGCGCACATAGATGCAGGTACCATAGGCCTTGATGGACACGTCAGAGAAGGCATGAAGCTGTATACTTTTCGGATCATTGTATATGATACGTCTGCAAAAGGCAACTTCGTTTAGGGCAGGAAAATCATCTTTCATGTTCAACCATTGAGTGGACAAGGAGCGAGGGATATTTCGTCCCATGAAATTTTCTCTAACCAAAGCACTTGTAACATCATCTTGGCCATAATAGTGCAAGGGCTTAGCAAGCCAAGAGGGTCTAAAGTCTGCTAGATGTCGGACAAGATAGCACACTTATTTATCCTTTTTGGAGAAACAGAGAATGTCAACTTATCATCAAGTGGCGACCAATGCAGTCCAAGAGACTTTGTGCTATCATGCGAGCCAATATCAACTAAGATAGGATGAATGTCGGAATCCATGAAGTCTGAAAGAATTAGAGGTTCGTTCGAGATCCATTTTCGTAAGTTGAAGCAACCAGTTTGTGAAGTAGCCGAAAGGTTTTTGCACAGTACATTTGCTGTGGAAACGTCGTTCGCTCCACTCAACAAATCGTCAACGTAGAAATCTTCGTTTATGATTCGAGAGATCTCAGGAAGAGATTGCGCGCATTCAATACCCAATTCGTACTAACATCGGGCGTGTTCAGTGCTCAGTTTATAGGTTTTGATGGCGTCATTTGGATCAGGTTCTCCATAAGATGCGCTGCAAGGGTCTTTGAGACTCATCAATCAAAACTTGGCGATACATCTTTTCTATATCAGCAGAGAAGGTGTAGACATGTTTGCGAAATCGGATTAGAACACTGAACAGATCCTGTTAAATGGCACGGCCGACCAATTGTAAAGAGTTAAACGATTCATCTGAGGAAGTGGGAGCAGAAGCATTGAGAACGCTATAATGAGGTAAGAAGCAGGAAACCTCAGATGGTGCAGGGTCGCATACGGACATGTTGCCCAAGTCTTCATATTCTTGCAAGAACTGTGCATAACTCTGATACAAGACAGTGTTGGAGGCAAATTTTCTTTCAAGATTTAGAAGAGATTTTTCAGCTATTTTGTATGAGTTACCTAATACTTCTGGAGCCTTGTTAAGAGGAATACAGACAATAAATCAACCACCAGAACCACGCTTGCTATGGCTCTTGAAATGAGATTCACACTCATCTTCTTCCAAGGTGCGGAGCTTAGGGGTAACAGGTTCTTCCATTTTCCAGAAATTCTCCAGTTGCTGTTATATGCGAACATAGCTGCGACTAAAATTACAACGAACGTCTTGGGCAGTAGAGCAAGAAAACCAACCAGCTACAATCCATCCAAAATGAGAAGCTTACAGGATAGGCATTCTGGGTCCAAGTGGAATGCGCCGAGTGAGAAAAATTTGTCAGAATGAATTTACTCCAAGGAGAATGTCGATTTCTCCAGCGATATTGAAGTGAGGATCAGCCATCTTCAGGCCATGAGGATTGCTCATGTTACCAAGATCAATTGGTGTATTGGGCAGATGACCAGTAATCTGAGGAACAACCAAACATTGACATTTCAAGCAATAATTGGAGACTCAAGAATGCAAAAGAATTTAACAACGACAATGGGCACGTGTAGTATAATTGGTGATGCCCTGAACTTGGATGTTGACTAGAGTTTGAGGCAGCTGAGGCTTCTTACATAGAGAAGAATTTACAAACGATGAAGTGCTACCACAATCAATTAGAGTTCTTGGTCGTTGAATTTGACCTTGATGATCAACAACATTCACAACAGCAGTGGAGAGAATAGCACATTGTTCGGAAGAGGACAACGCTGAGAGGGTGACTGTGTCACTTTCAACAACTGACTTCTCAGGAGTGGTCATGGGATCAAGATGTGGAAGAGCATGATGTCTAGCTTTGCATCTGTGCTTAGAGCTACAGTTCATAGAGAAGTGACCTTTAGAAAGGCAATTTATGCAGCATCTTAAATTCTTTAGTTTAGCAAAACGTTCTTTGACCGGCATAGATTTGAAAATGGAAGAAGAGTATAAGTTATGATCTTTATTGCAGAACGGACAAGAGGACGACGTCGAGACGAAACTTCTTGACTTGGCGGATCGTTCATTTGTGGGTTTAGCATGTCTTTGTTCTACAGTTTCCAATAAAGAGGCCTTGTTTTCTAGAAATTTAATGAGATCATCGAACGAGGTTGGATCAGAAGTAGCAGTCTTGTTTTCAAATTCTTTCAAAGTGGAGTTATCTAATTTGGAGCTGATAAGATAGACAAGTAGTGCATCCCTCTGATGCTCTTTATTGATCAAAGAATCCAGAGATCGAAGATTTTTCTTGGCAGAGTCAACCAAGGTGCATAGTCTAGCAGAGGATTCTTTGGGAATGGGTTCTAGATCGAAGACGGCCTTCATAAGGTTATGAATTAATATTTTTCGACTGTCATAGCGATCATGAAGACTGTCCCAAGCAATAATGTGGTTGTCACCAGTGAAGGTGAGATTCTTAACAACCTCTGCTGCTTTGTCAGTCAGCGAGGCATGCAAATAATGAAATTTTGTAGATTGCTGAGTTCGTCATTTTCATGAATGAGACTTGTAAAAAGGCCTTTAAAGTTCAGCCAGTCTTCAAACTTTCCACTAAATTCTTGTAGTTTAATGGTAGGCAACTTAATTAAGTTAGATGAAGAATTAGAGGGGCGTGAACTGCTATGCAAGCTTGCAGAATTGGAGCGGGAGGTTGGGCAAGGCATACTTCTATCTAACAAGCACTTAGCAATAGTAATTATGTTAAAGTACTTAGCTTCAAATTCTGTTGATTCAGAGTCAACATCATTTGTTTCATCTGCGTCAATCTCTAGTTGAATCTCATGAAGCAAAGCGAGTAATGGTTCTATGTTGAGCAGCCATTCACGCAATTGAACAGTATCGAAATTATTCAATGGCGCAGAAGAATTTGCAGATGAAAGTGCTCGAACATAGGATTCAAAACGTGTTAACTTAGTATTGATGGAAGTGCGTTTTCTTTTAGGATCCATTGTATATGATGAATACAGCAAACAGAAGCAGGAGGAGATGCATAGAAACAAGATGGCGGAATGGCGGGAAAACAAAACGATGGCAGAAAGAAAAATCAGTGATGTGCAAATGACAGTATGGAGCGGCGAGGAACAGTCGCAAACCACGAAGAACAATCAGTACACTGAAGTGGAGGAAAGAAACATCACGATGTCTTCTCAGTAAAAAACACACATTCAACAGTTCGAATGACCAGCAGCAATCATCAACTGAGCTCACGAAAGCAACGCACTCGAGAGAAATAATTTCGATATTTGCAAATATTATCTGGCTCGAAGGACCAAAATGTTTACGTTAATTATGATGACAAACCCAAGGAAGTGTATACTTGCGATTCATGAGATCATAGATGTCATATTTGGTGAAAGAAACGACGGCAGTGCACGAACTGTACGAGAGCAAAAGAACTTACGATGTTTCTTCATGGAGTAGTACAATGAGAAGAGAGCCACAAAAACAAGTAACGCCACCTAGTCGCAAACTGAAAAAGGCAAAATACGAAAATATCCTTAACACCCTAATTTGGACATTTTTTTTTATTTTTGCCCCCCTTTAAAATGGATTTTCAAAAACCAACGAATGCTCCCTTTTTATATAAATCTTTTACGTCCTCGTGCGCAATTTTAAAGCTCTCTGCGTTTCCGCATTGGAGTTACTCGGCAAAAATACAAAACGGGTGGCCAATCTTTGGACCTTCCTGGCCCCCTCACAAAGCGAAAATCGAAAAACCCAAAAATTGTTTTTTGGAAATATCCCCGGGACGCTTCCCTCCGAGTTTTGTTGCTTTATGTTTATTCCCCGCGAAGTTCCATCAAAATTACAGAAAATTTTGTGAAATACTTCCGAAAATCGGTATTTTTCAGTTTTTTGTGGAAACTACTTTTTTGCACGGTAGCTAGAAACCTTCCTGCCAAATTTCGAAGATCTGCATTCATTGGGAGCGGAGCCAGGCGACCGAATGTGCAACTCCTTTCGGTCCCCCTGGTTGGGCAGGAGGTCCGAATTTCGGAATACCCCGTCTTAGCACGCCCCTACAAGTCGACGGCCCCAGTAGATTTTGCTGTGCGATGCTGAGTCAGTGAATCAGTGGATATCCTCTTTTATACAAGGTGTTTCTGAAACCCTGTTACAAACTTGGAGGGGAGGTAGTATGGGTGATTCTAAGCAAAAAAAGTTCATATGAATGTAGGTCCGAATTTGAACGATAACTGAGATATGAACAGAAAAAAAATGCCTCCACCAAGATCAACAATTTAATAACAAGATTAAAGAAATTTGACGGAATAACAGGGTGCATGAAACTGTTTTTACAGTTATAATTTAGTCGAATTCCAGCGAGAAGTTTCCGAGTTACGCACTCAAAATTGTAACAAGTCCTGGTTAGTACTCACAAGTGAACACGTGTTATGTTTTTGTCTGAGTAACTCGGAAACGTTTTGTTGGAATTCGATCATATTTTAACGGTATACACAGTTTTATGTCCCCTGTTATTCCGTCAAAGTTCATTATTCCACGCTTTACAGAATTTGAGTTATTAACTTGCTGATATTGAGCGGCATTTTTATTTCTGTTCATATCTCATTTATCGTTCAAATTTACACCCATGTTCATATAAACTTTTTTGCCTAGAATCACCGATACTACCTCCCCTTCAAGTTTGTAACAGGGTTTCTGTCACCAAGTTTGGCGACAGATGGTACGTCCAAGGCTCTTGATCGCTGCTTAGGATCGAGGAGCAAGCTTAGGAATTATGTGGTGCCATGTCTTGACAATATGGTGAAATTATACTCAATTATTGAGGATATTTGTCACGGAATTTGAGCGTCAGTCAAAATTCCGATGACGTCATCGCCCCTTTCCACACTCGTTACTTCTATTCATCGAGCTGGAAAGGGAAGCGTGGCGATGCTCGACGTCAAAAGCGTCATCAAGTCCCGACCAATGACGAAGGGGAGCGGGAGTTTCGTCATGAGGACGTGGAATCAAGAGATCAGGGGAGAAGGAAAGAGAGAGCCTTATGGAGAGGCCGTCAGAATTGGAGCCGGAGGAAAAACAGCCCGTATGGCCGAACAGCTGGTTATGACAGCGTGATGGGGTTCCTAAATGCAGTAAATAGGAAGACTGATACATCCGATTCGGCGCCAGCGACCACTAGCTACGGCGAGCTTGCATCTTCGACGAGCGAAGGAGGAGTGGAAAACTCCGCTAGTACGAAGCCGTCGGGGTGCATACGTGGCAGAGTGAACTCTAAAGCTTTTCCGAAGGAGGACGATTGTGAAGGAATTAAGATTCCTCAATGGACTGTCAGCCACCGTCTAGACTGCTTGGTAAGCATTAAAACTCAGCTATTTTTAAACGCTAATTTTGCGTTGGTAATATTTGTGGAATTGAAAGCTTACCGGCTTAGCTACATTTCCTATCTACGCGGACTGTGGCCTTTCGGACTAAATGCCTATCTCAATGATGGACTAGGCTTCGTTCTCGTTTAGTGCCGCTCAATATACTTTCTTAACGTTAGACTGAACTCCAACAAATCCTTCGTTTGTGAAACGTCTATCTGTATGCAACGGATAACTTTCGACGACGCACGTCTCATATTCCGGCATAAGTTCTGAATTTATTAAGTGGTTATTCTCCGTTCTTTTTAGGAGTGTGCAGCGGCATCTCGGCTTTAAGGTATAAGCCCTAGAATTGTAAATTTACCGGACAGTGACATTTGTGTTTATTTTTCTCGGCCGTGACTCTTATTAATGTTTTCTCGAGCATTGACTCATGATTATTGTGCTAAGCATATTATGCAATTGTGTTCTCCATGAAGGAGCTCTGATTGATATTCAGCTAATGTTATTCAGCGTATTGTGGCATCTATGTTAAATGATAGTGTGCGTTAGTGCCGGCAACGTCGTCTAACAAATTATCTTATCCCACTGCTGATTGTGTTACGCATTTAAGGCTATTTATTGAATATACGATCCTAGTGCGGATCTATTAGTGCTAGTGGCAAGTGTGTGTGCTAATTAAGCGAGTGCCGTCTTTATTTTGGTTGGTAAACTAAGTTGTTTACCATTTGGTGTTTACTCATTTAATATATACATATTATTGCATATTATTGAGATATTTAATTTATTATAGTTTTAAGGTGCCATTTACTTATTTATTGTTCAATTTAAAAATAAATACTTTATTTTACTTTCACGCCTCCTGCTTTCGTGTCGTTCGATTTTTCCACTGCGTACTCTACTTTCAATTATTAAGTTTTACACGTAACAATAATCCTAGGAAGGAGCGTCGTAAGAGGGTAGGGCGGAAGCGGCGCAAAAAAGTGCGCAAGCGAGGAGGTAACGAGCGGGAAGATTCAAATCGTGGAGAGAGATTTGGGGACCGAGAGAGAAGGACGCGGAGAGAAGACTCCCATGGAAATCTTAATGAGCGACCATGGTCGAGTTTTTGGAATTCAAAGAGAGGTCTTGAACGATTCCGTGCTCAACTAACGATTCTGAAACGTTCGGCGAAGGACTCTCTCGAAACAAAGCGACTTTGCAGCCGACAGCGAGCGCTCGTGTGCGTGCTTCATTGCTAATCGTTTTATCCTGTCCCATAAACTTAGCACTTTCCGACCGAGAAGCGAGGCTGACCGAGGTATTCCACGAGGAAGACAGCGAGCCATTACTAACGACGTACGGGGAGCCATCGAGGATTGCAACATCAGCTAAGAACAGCTGAGGACCATTCACAAATTGCTTGTGGTAATGAGTCCACGAATATCCCGTCTCAAAAAGGGAAAGGAGACGGTGACAAAAACCCTACCCCCGACAGCGTCCTTGATACTGGAAAAGAGGCATCGGAGGGGGCTAGCGTTACTACTAATAATCATTATCTTTCCCTAATCTTTAGCGATTCAGAAAGAGATTGGGATCCCAAATTCAGCGAGGTGGAGCTTTTGCATCCGTCCGACTCAGGACTGCAGGACAGTGGAAGGCACTCCCAACAAAGGGAGGATTGCCTCAATTCCAATGGGTTAGAGTACTCCATTAATAGTACTAAGCCCAATTTCAAAAATTACGGGTATCAAGCGTATAATCCCGGAGGCCAGACTCCGGCTCTTGATACGGCGGCTTCATCAGAGCGTCTGACCATAACGGCAGGTGGCAAGATGACATTATCAGTCTAGCCGAGTCGACGAGAGCGACTCAACGGAACTATAATGGTAGTCCTTGCAATAAAGACAAGCAGAGAGTAATTATCGACAATGAGCATTTACTTGCAGTCGTTACCGGGGACATAAGGTCAAACACCGGTCCAGAGGACACTAGTTCTAAAACTTTATTAGAGAAGGAGTCGCAGACGCATGTCATATCTGATAAAACAATCAAAACAAGAGGTTGTCAGACCGGAGGACCCCAACTATTAGGTCTGCTAGGCCTATCTGGGGAATTAGGCAACCAACTCCAGTCAATGGGTTCAGCAATAGAAGCTTTAAGAAAGGAAGTCTCTGCCATCATCGCCCAAATTATGAATAAACAAACGTGCCCAGAGTCGTCCACACTTGTTGTCAAGTTTACGTAAACCCCTAGGCGCGACAAAGTTAGGGGCGAAAATAAAAAAGAAAAAGGATGTCAGACGGGGGAAGTTAGGTTCGTGTCTAGATGTAATAATCGGCGGAGCGCGAATTATGCCCTCGCACATATAATGGCGTGTCCTCCATCCGATAAGAAGAGTAAAAGACCGATCAAACAGGTCAGCAAAAACAATGTGTTTTGGTTTACTAGGTCGGCTGTTCCTAGATTATCCGACGCTTCAGATAAAGCTCTAAATAGGAGGCTTAATAGGGAATCGCGTCTCAATAATCTCATTCCAAGTGAGGGTAGGTGGCTTAATTCAAGGGGTAGTTGGTCGTCGCCATCCAAACTTAGTATTCAGTCCCATGTTAAAGCTAAGCTCGAAAAAGGCAATAGGGTCTCCTCTTCAGGTCGAAATTGTACTCCTATGAGATTAACCTATTCCAACCCTCCGGTAGAAGGAGCTTGGAAAAAAGGCAAGCGATCTCCCGCGCATAATAAACAGAGTGAAGACAGCCCAAGCTATGTCACGCTTTTGCGAACAAAGGGCAAGCGCACCTTTTCCCATAGAGTTTGTTTCAGCAAAAGCGGGGAAACTTGTGACAACATTAAGTTGCACAAGAAGAGGGGACGAGCATGTCACCAAGTTTGGCGACAAATGGCACGTCCAAGCCTCTCGATCGCTGCTTAGGATCGAGGAGCAAGCTTGGGAATTCTGTGGTGCCATCTCTTGACAATATGATGAAATTATCCTCAAGGAGCGTCGTAAGAGGTTGCGGTGGAGGTGGCGCAGAAAAGTGCGCAAGCAAGGAGGTAACGAACGGGATGATTCAGATCGTGGAGAGAGATTTGGGGATCGAGAGAGAAAGACGCAGAGAGAAGACTCACGTGCAAATGTTAATGAGCGACCATGGTCGAGTTTTTGAATTCAAGGAGAGGTCTCGAACGACCCTCGTGCTCAGCTGACGATTCTGAAACGTTCGGCGAAGGACTCTCTCGAAACAAAACGATTTCACAGCCGACAGCGAGCGCTCTTTTGCGTGCTTCATTGCTAATCGTTTTATCCTGTCTCATGAACTTAGCAGTTTCCGACCGAGAAGCGAGGCTGACCGAGGTATTCCACGAGGAAGACAGTGAGCCATTACTAACGACGTACGGGGAGCCATTGAGGATAGCAACATCAGTTCGTCCGCCCAATATCGAACTCACCGCCCCCCGTATCGTCGCGACTTCGTGTTTCTTCAACGCTACCCAGACGTTGGTCGTCGTAGCCATTTTGGAAGCCTCCATATTGCATCAGCTTCAGCAACTGGACCCTATTCTGATACCGGCTGAACCTAGCGTATGGATAATGCCTTGGATGCATGAAGCCTTTTGGCGACATGGTTTGGGCGCCATAGTGCCCTACACAAGGTGGGTCGAATTCTGGTCATTAAACTCGCTCTCTCTCTCCGTAGTTCTTTTTATCCTCCCGCTCGAGCGCGATGCTTAAACGCTAGGTGCGAATCTTATGAGCACGGCATAAAATGAACTATGTCGCTAAGGCTCTCATTTTGTTAGCCACTTAACCACCGCTCTCTTGGCTAGGCTTAGTTGTTAAACTCTCGGCAGCCTTCATTGGCGCATTGCTCATGCTTGTACCTTTTTGTATTATTCCAATTCTAGTTATCAACGGCTTCAAGCCAAGATTTAAACGAGGAGGCGTCGCCGTTTGCGAACGGTGCAGTGGGAGTAGAAATAAGCCAGCTTGTGGGAATTCTCCGGCCATATCACAAACGCCCCAGATTCTTCCTTTTTGCGATAGGCACCCCGTTACTTCCACTGTTTGCAAAAGTATCTAGTCTTTGTGACTATTTTTCTCTATAAGCCATTAATTGTATTTATTATGCGTCAGTACGTACTTTAAGTCCAGGCCTTATTGGTCATTAATTGTATTAGCTGAGAGCAGGTATCAGTGACCGCTCCAATTCAGTGGCTAACTTTTCCTCGCCGTATGAGGGGGCGAGTTGGGTTAGCTTTATTTAGTTAGCTAATTGTTGTAAATCCGAGGTTTGTTCCTTAGATCGGGCAAAGAATCTGAGATGCTTATATTTTGTCGTTTCTAGTTCTACTACTAGTTCGACGCCCGCATTTCGTTGTATGTCGGTATACTTGCCTTTTAATTCTGTGAAACGGGGATTTTTTCCTTGCGTTCGGGCAGCGCATTAGTCTCAGACGTTTCTTGCGCTTAAGCAAGATCGTAGCCCACTTAATTTAATTATTATCTTGTATTTCATCACTTTTATTTGATGTTTAATAAATTATTTAAGCCAAAAGATATACTCAATTGTCTCTTTTAGTATTTAAAATTTTACACTGCGCAATACTCTCTAGTACGTGACAGTTTCAGATACACCCAGTTTATATAGATTATAATTATTTTGAAATCTATTGAAGTGTAATGCAAAAAAACAACCTCTTGTCCACAAAAGATTTATTGTGCGAATGCGTATTTCGATCTATTTAAGATCATTATTCAACGCAAACACATTAAAAACTAACAAGGCAAACTATTTATAAGAACAAGAGTAGGTTTTATGCGGAAATCACACGCATTCAGAATACAGCAGTTAACAATGGCTACCGATCAGATTTGGTAAACGATCTGGTCCGTAGAAGAAGGTTCTTAAAACTAGTTAGAGATTCCACTAACCTTATCTGGAGCGAAGATCCCAAATTCAGACTGCCTATTTCCTACAATAGTGGGCTCAACGTCAACCTACAGGCCATCTTTAAGGAGTCACAGCTGGCCGTAGCATACAAGAATCCTAATACTAATAATTTGAGGAACCTGCTCGGAAAAAACACCACCACTGTACATAAGACTGTGTATAAAATTTGATCTAATTCTAACAAGAAGTTTCCAAGTTACTCATTCAACATCATAATACGTACGTGTTCACTTGGGAGTACTAACTAGCACTTGTCACAATTTTGACTGTGTAACTCGGAAACTTCTCGTTGGAATTCAATCAAATTTTAACGGTATACACAGACTTATGTACCTTGTTATTCCCCCAAATTGCATTAATCTAGGCTTTACAGAACCTGAGTTATTAACTTGTTGATCTTGGTGGCGGCATTTTTATTTCTGTTCATATCTCAGTTATCGTTCATATTTGAACCCATGTTCATAGGACGTTTTGTGTTTATCTTAACCTCTATAATACCCCCTTTAAGTATTTTACATTCGATGTAAATCACCCTGTATATGATATTAGATGCAGCCAGTGTCCCAAAATCTGCAGAGGAGCCGCAGCCGCAATTTAATAACTAGGTTCAAGGAACATACGGCCGACGCCAGGTTCGGTCGACCTGAGAGATCTGCAGTTGCAAAACATATGATAGAGACGGGACATGATGTTCTGATGAAGGATTGGCGTTTACTTAGACACGTAAGGAACAAGAACATGTTGGACGCATACGAGACCTTGGCAAATGGGAAAAATGACCCTGAAATACTGCTGAACAATGACACAGGCCCCCTCGGCGATTCAATTTTATTAAAATTGCTAAAATTCCCTTAATAGGTTCTCCTTTTTAAAAACTTGCTCTGTATAACTTAACTTTAGAATATAGTTTATTATTGTATTTAATAAAAAAAAATTCTTATTGTATAATTTATCATTCAATATCTTGTTTATTATTGTTTAAAAAACTCCAATCAGTTTTTCCTTTTTCTTAATTTGTTTGTAATTACTTTTGGTATCATTTTTCAAGTTCGTAAAATTTGGTATTTTTGGTTGTATTTTGAATTCAATTTCTTTTGTTTGAAGTTTTGCCAGTTTTCTGTTCACGGTTTTTCTAGTTGTATTTCTGTTAGGTCCGCACTTTTGTTTTCATTTTACGAGGCGACTTCGATTCTCTAAATGGCCGTTCAACTCGCCCGTTGATTGGCCATTGTTTGAGAATCAGCAGCCCTCTTGTTCTTATAAAGAGTTTGCCTTGTTAATTTTTCGTGTATTTGCGTTGAATAATGACCTTAAAGAGATGGAAATAAGTATTCGCACAATAAATCTTTTGTGGACAAGATGTTGTTCTCCTTTGCATTATGCCTTTATTCACAGAAATATTCCCGCCTCTCATTTATTGAAGTTTAGTTATTCTTTATGATAAATGACGTCTCACTTAATTGCATATTGGATGTGATAATAATTTTGGTCATATGAATTATTTTCTTGCATTAATCTACCAGGTAACCACAAATGTTCTTGCCGTTTTTAATTCCGGAAAACAAAATGATGTACACAAAAAGTTGCGTATTGCTAATCCCCAAAGTAAAAACCGTTGGCATCTAGCACCTTCTGCCAACGTATCTCCAGTTGATAAATCCCGTGGCTGTAAAACTTGCCGGTCTTGGACTCATTGGTGTCCCACGCAGGTCTGTATCATTGGTGTATGGTTTTCCACGAAGATGGTTCTTCAGTGAATGGAAAAGGTGATAAGGTGATAATCCGTTGGAGCAAGAAGGAGTGAGTAAGGTGGATGACACAAAGTTCCGCTCTATGGTTTTCCTGGTCACTGGAGCCACATGTGGTCGGGCATTGTCATTAAGGAAGAGTACCTCTTTGCTATTCACCAATGCTGGCTCGTTTTGCTACAATGCCAATTGCACTCTTTCCAACTGCTGGGAGAAGAGGTCCCCAGTGATGGTTTGGCCCGTTGATAGCAGCTCGTAGTGAACCATTTGGCATCTAGTCCACTAGACAGAGAGAATGATCTAGTCCACGATATGAGGCAAGGTGTCCCGGGTGACAACCAATGTTTGGAACGCTTAGGAGTGTCATACAGGACCCACTTTTCGTCACTGGTAAGTATTCGAATTAATATTGGTGCGTTATGATGTCGAGAAAGCAACGACATGCAGGGTGTCACTCGTTGATTCATTTTAGATTCCGACAATGTGTAGGGTGTCCATTTGCTCAACTTTTGTGTCCTTCCTAGGCTGTGCAGTGACGTCTAACTGGTTCATCAGAAACCTGATACCGTCTGGCAAGTTCACCACATGTTAAACTGCTGTCCTCCTCTCTGGCCGTTGACAGGCCCTGGTCATCTAAGGCTTGTTGTCGACCACTGTTCCTCTCCCGGTCTGAATTTTGGAACGTTTCTGCCTTGCGGTGCGTTCATTCATAGCATCATCCCCAAACGCAAGACACATTCGGCGGCTTGATGCTGCTGCTGACTTGAAGTCATAAAGCAACCAACACCTAACCATGTCCTTCGATACCTCCATTTGTTTTCATTTCTGCACGAGATATGATTGATGTGAATACCCAACAGCCCTGTATTTATACAGGTTAACTTTCCTGCCCCCCCCCCCGACAGATTTTGTACAATAATGTACACTCATTTGTATATCTTTTATCACTTCCTTTTATGGCAACATAAATACGGCAAGAACTTTAGTGGTTACCTGGTATTATCTAATATTATCTTTGCAATAACTAGGAAGATATTTTGTACCGGAAGGACAATGATTGAGCTTTATTTGGACATTTAATACGTCTACCTTACCCTCGGCTTGCAATAATCTTCACTTCGTTGTAATACCGTGCGTCGTCGGAAGAGTTATCAGTGCGTAAGTTTTGGGAAGCGAGATGGGCGACGAGTAACACTCGCTTCAAGAAGACGTTACCGATACCGAGTTCGGGCTGGAGTGCTGTGTATACGATCGATTGTGGTTCGCCGGAGATCAAACGAAGGCAAGCAACAAAGCTAACCAGTGAGTATTAGTCACGAAAATAGGTTGCTTCAAGATTGTATTTGTTGGAAGCTACTTTGTAATTTATCTCTTTTTTTCTTTATTAAATTGTGATATTAAACAGATTCAAAGTTATCATGTTTAAAGAGTATGAATATATGTCATTTAGTTGTTTTTCCTAGGCACGCCGTTGATTTCGAGGTGGTCGCACGTGGCCTAAAGGGCGCATACAGCGTGTACAAAGGCATCCGTCGCCCCGGTCGGTGCTCATGCTAATCCAAGCTAAAAATCTGTGTATCTGACAATCCAAGGTATTTGAAATACGTTTGTTTGTATTCGATCAAACTAGAAGAAAATAATTTTTATTTAAAAATTAGAAATTCTCGTATCAGTATTGTGTTCACTTTTCTGCACAGTTAGAATTTTATTATTAGTTTTAGTACCTGACAAGAAAGTTTTTACATAATTAATTTTTTTGACGAAACCTTTCAAGACAGTTCCAGTATTTTCGATTTGCAGATATATATAATTCCCTCACTAACATTTTAATCGCTACTTATTGTCTCCACGGACGACTCTGGGCTCCACGAACCCTACAACATATTGGGATTTGTATCTCGGAACTTTTCATTTAATGGACGTACTCAATTGAATCGGTTATTTCAGAAACGCTATAACCGACAAACTAATCAAACTCGACTTTAAACTGGTTTCATGTACTTCAGAAACCTACTGCAAAAACTTTCTGTATACCCCCATTTCACGTCCTTTGTAGCTTATTGCAACGACAAGCGGCGTCATCACCTAAGAGATTTCTGCACTACAAACTTATAACATTTGTTTGTTTTGAACGTTCTAGTAATGGTTTTTCGTTTCCTGTCTCTCAAAATTAAAAAACATTTCTACTGAATCGCACTCAGACGTGGAAACTCTGAAGAAAAAGAGAAAAGGTATCGTTAATCCTGACACGTATAAACCTAATATCATAAAGAACTCACGAGTCAGGGCAAGGAATATGTGATTTACAAAGATAATATAATCACTTAGAAAAATTCTCTTGACGAAATCATTATGTCAACATTTTCTTTGCGAAAGACCTGTCGCCCTCTAGAACTGGCAACTATGAAAGCTTACCATCATGGGAAAGTCCCACTCAATAAGAAAAAAATTGATATCCAGAAGCTCGCTGAATATACTTCAGAATATAATGAATTCTACGATATGATGTTGTGTTAGCCAACATCTGATTTTCAAAGAAGAGAAGACTCTGATCATGAAGGAGAGGCAATGTATGTCGAATGTGAATGAATGATATGGTCTTTTTTTTTACAAAATATCTGTAATTGACCAAAATAAAGTCCAATTTTTCTGAAAACTTAACTTTCGTGATTTTTACTCTTAACGAATATCATAAAAATGGTAAGATAGTGTTGCAAATTTATTATTTTGCAGAAACCCATTAACTGCAAGCGGTGGATAATTTATTTACCCTCTGCCTGAAACTTTATTGAATATATTACATTTCCATTTCACGTATTGAACCGCCCTCTACTTTCAGGAAATTTTTCGTAAACAACTATGTGAATTTTGGTAAATTAGAAGTTTTTCTTTAATATCTCAACATTCAACATTAAAAATTCTGCACTTACGGAGTTTCTGCAATAAGCGATTCAATTAATTAACATTGATTTAGTTTTTAAGTCAATTAAGTCTTATAGTAATAGCCGATTTTCAGAGAATATTGACGTCTTTCCTGACTTCCGTATACCTCTTTGTAATGTCGCCTCTTCTTAGGCGTTTTGACATCTTTCGCAGTAACTCAGTGGTGGAGGATCGGTTGAGGATCGGTACTGTCATAATTGAGAGCCGATTACAAATTATAAATTTAGTTGCGTTTATTTGGGAAAATATTATAAATTTTCGTCTGTTTCCATATAATTATATTCTTCTAATTTCCCCCTTTTCATTTCCTTTCGCATATTTCTTACTTTTGATAACTTTTAAAAGCATTACACCTCTCATTTTGTTGCCCCTACGTCATTTGACAGTGATACGAGGGTAGCCCAGAAAGTAATGCACCACAATTTTTCTACAACATTTCTTTATTGAACCAGTGCCAACTGCCGAGTCGTTCTGCGTCGGTCCTAACGAATGAGCGCATTAGTACGCTGCATCTTGTCAAGTGTGACAGCCGAGGATGGCCGCCCCGTCCGCGGCAAATCTTGGAGCTCCACCGAATCGCTTTCTGATGGCCTCACCCTCTGTGCCCAGCGACTAATCTTACTTCTGTCGACTGCTAACGCTCCATAAACTGCACATAAACGTTTGTGAATGTTTCCAACCGTTACTTGCTCCGCCGTGAGAAATTCAATGAAGACACGCCGTTGTCGGAAGAAACGGAAACTTTGCGCGCGCATTCCGAAAACGTCGAAGAATGCATATCTCAAGTTTCGTATTCGTACCTTTGTTGGTACCATTGTTGAGGACGGAGAAAAAAATTGTGGTGCATTCTTTTCTGGGCTATCCTCGTAAATACACGTAGAGCAGGTGATAGGGCCAGTCTTGTTTTCGTGTAAGTGTTTCTGTAAGACAAAGTTAAACTGAAATAAAGAATAGCTAGGCACAGTCTCTAAATTTATAGGTTTGATAAATTAGAAATATGATTAGTTAGAGCTTTTTTAAAATTTTTAAATTTAATAAGAAAAAACAACAATTTAAAACAAAAAAAATCATTTTCTTCGACGTTGATCTCATATTAATCGTTAAAAATAAATTTGAAATTGCTCATAGTTTCTCCTGATTATCTCAATGGAATGTGACTTTTTCTTATATAAATTTCTTTCTAATCGTTTTAAATGTCAGGTTCATCACACAACTGCGAATGCGCACATTGCAAAGTTCGACATTGAAATATGAAGAAAATAAAAACATATTTTTAAACCTTAGATTACGAGATGTGAAGAATTTAATCAGTCGGTGGAATAAAAAAAAACTGAATGTAGTCGGTTTGAACTTGCTTGAGATTTGTCAATTTTTTTTTAAATATTTCCTTAGCTGTAAAGTTATATTTGATAGTGTATGTTATTAAAACTACAAAAACATTTATTAAAGGGTTTATTTTAACCATGACATTGAATTCTTGAATATGTTATTTACTATATATATAAATAAATACATTTATTTTTTATTAGACGGAAGGAAACAGAGACACAAAAGTTACATAGCAAGACAATGTATGTATAAAAAATTAACATGATTTTATATAAAAAACAATAAGGAAATTTTTTTAAAATTTACACTTACTTTTTGCCAAGAAAAATTTAGTAATCATAAAATTATTTGACATGTGTGAAAATTATCATTAGGTCTGTAAAGAGCCTATAATGCTATATAAGATCATTCTGTAAAATATACTTCATCCTCATATATTTTTACAATTTTTAATGTAATTTGTACAGGGCCAGTCCTTCTCTTTTGAATAAGATTAAAATTAATTTCATAAGATTAATGCGCTTTTTAAACAAAATAAAATGACGCATTTCTTGAATTACCCATAAAACATTGTTTCCATCTTATATGAAAATTCTTTTTTAAATTTTATACCAGAAATTGAATTAATTTATTTTTACAAAATAAATGACAAACCAGGAATAATTTTGACAAATGATAAATCCTGTACGTAACCCTTTATTAAAAAATGCAGTATTAGCTAATTGAAGCTCTCGTATTCACTATTAGCAATCAGCAATTATGTGAATAATGACTATTATATAATACTCTTTTGAACAGAACCTTTGATAAAATCAAAAAATTTTTTAAAGATTATAAATAGCTACACAATACAAGGTTGTTTTTTTTATATACAGCTTTTATGGTAATCAAGACGTTGTGCTTCTAAAAACGATTTTTTTATTTTAAAAATTTAACTATTCATATAATTTTGTTAATATTACGAATTTAATTTGAAGACATTTTTAAAGTTCGAATTTTTTCTTGTCTTTTTAACCTATTAGATAGAAAAATTTTTAAATAAAAAATTTAATTAAATAAAATTATTTTTATAGCCGTTTTTTAACAATTAATAATTTATTGATTTTTGGGGAGATTGCCTATCAAGCAACTTATCAACTAAAATATTTGCAAAAAGACAAAAAAACTAGAGTTTTAATAACATATCGCTGCATAAATAGAGTGTTGTGTTACTTTAATAAACGGCTATGGGAATGCAAAATTTTTGGCGAATGGCCGACTGCATTTAACATTTTCACATTCTTATTTTTGCACAGTGAAGAAAGAATTTATGAAGGTTTATTTTCCGAATCCTTGAACAGTCACAAACACTATTTTTTACTATTACGTGAATGGTTGAAGAGTGGTTAAATTCAAATTCCAGCTTTCGATGAATTCCATTTCAAAAAAGATGAGTTTAAAAATTATGACAAGATAAAAAAGAAAACACTTCTTCATTTATAAAAATTGATTACTTTTAATTGATAAGAAGTTCATTATTAGACTGGATGGAAATCCTAAAAAAAAATTATTTTAAATCCATCGCCCAATGTTTGAACGTCTGCATTGCATCCATTGCAAGTGAAAAAATAAAAGGTGGAAATAAAAATAAATAATTTCGTTCTATACAAAAAAACGTATTGAGAGTTTCTTTTAATAAAACAAAAATTGTAATAAATGTTTTATGCTCCAGACTAATAAATAAGTAAAATGGTATTGAATGTCTTTTAAAATTGTGAATCTTTTTGTAGTGTTCATTACTGGCTTTCATCGCCGAAAAAAATTATCTTCATGCAGTATACCCATAATTCATTAAACTGAAATAAAAAGAAAAAATAAGACTATAAGTAACATATTTATTAACAAAAAATTTAATTAGCAAATTACCTATTACGATGATATAATTTTTTTATACTTATATTTGAGGATTACGTAAATAAAATAAATTAGGTATTTTACTCTCTGACAAGGAAATATTACATAATTGCACAAGTGGATTTTCATGAACTTTTACACATGTATAGTCTACGATGCACATAATTCAATATAAAAGAGAAATTTTCCAAAATGTGTATTTGTGAAATGATATTGATGGGTATTGTTGTTAAAATTGCCTATTTAAGGGTTTATTAAGTAGCGGAAGAATGGAGCTATTTATTGTTTTCACAATGTCCGTCTCTCTGTCAGTCCGTCCTTCCCCTTCATAATTTCCGAATTTTTTGAGGTAGAAGATTGAAATTCGGAATGTAGCTTACTATGGGCAAGTGCACCTTCACTATTTAGTTTGGTTTTGTTCGGCCCACTGGGGTCTGAGTTTCGGGGGTGGAAATTAAAGGGGACCAAAAGGTCTACGCGTATTTATGCACATAAAGAAGTGAAATTCGGTATGCAGATTCCTATAAGCAAGGTCAACATTACTGTAAAGTTAGGGCCAAATTGTCCCAATAGGGTCGGAGTTGTGGGGGTGGCATTCACTTGGTCTTTAGAATTATGGCAACATATGGCATGTGATCTCTTTTTCGATCGTAAATGATTAGAAACGAAAAAAAATAGAGCTCTTTTTCATTTTATAAATACTACGTTCGAGAAAATCAATTTTTCGATTAAAAAATGGGGGTGGTGGTTAAAAAGTGCATATAAAAGGGTAAAAATAGATGACCTCAGCGCTTCCGCTACTTACCTATACCTTCCTCGGGAGGATTAATTTCTTGTTTACATGAATGGCATGAAAGTTTTTATCGTCGGTCTCTCGCATTCAATTTTATTTGTATACTAAAAAAACAAAAGTGATTTTTTAGAAAAAGATCAGAAAAGAAAACAACCACTAATCTTTTAGCTCACATTGTAATCTGTTACTATATATGTTCAACAATACATATGTTGGTAAATTCATCTTTTGTATTGAATTACGTACATCAAAAACCTATACATACACAAAATTTCATCAAAATCCTATGTATAATGATGTAATGTGTCCTTGTGAGATATTTAACGATATCTTAAAAATTATTAAAATAAATTCGAAAAATATTTCCTTTATTATGTTTCGTTTTGGGTACCATGCGATTATAATTTTGCAAATGTTAGAAGATCCCAGCGGAGAACGAATGTCAGTTAAGACATTTTGTAGATCTGCAATGTTATGGCATTTAAAGGATCCATTGGACTAGTATCGCTGAATACCCAAAAATATGACTAAAGGTCCACGAGCGATACAGATACCAGCCTGTTTTTTGCCAAGACGCTTCGGTTTACACCATCATCACAGGTATTTACAAAAATAACAAGTATGAAATGCAACGCCTGGAAAAAGAACCTGGTTAGATAAAGTGCTTACCACCATCGAGCTTCAAGTGACTCATTCCTCAAAGCTGTTGGTGGAGGAAGACCATTATCATCCTGCCTTTAGTTTTGCGGTTAAATTACAGTTACAAGGCACTGTTAGGGATTCAACTCCGCCTTATTTTAACTATAAAAAAGCTGATTTTAATTATTTGTTGTATTGTTTCATTCTAATGACTGGTCTAAATTCGACAGTTATGAATTACTGATGAGATTTGGGAGAAACTTAGAGAACTGCTTCTCGCTATTGGTAACAGCGTTCCTGTGTTTAGAAAACCTTCTTAAATCTTAAATATACATTTCCTAACTGGATTCAGCAAAATACCATAAATTTATGGAAACTTAAGCAATTTCTACATAAATAGTATAAAAATGATAAATCTCCTCAACGTTATAATGACTTTAAATTAACTAGAACTGCTTTCAAAAATGCCTATAATAGGATTATTCGCAGTATTATTCGACATTAGAAAAGAGTATTAATTCTAATCCTACGAATTTTTGGGAAGTCACAAAAACCCTTCTCTGTAAACAATAATTGAAGCCTTAAGTTTCAGCAGATATATCGACTGAAAACCACGCAACGCATTTTTATATATATTTGTAATCGGCTGTCAATCAGTCATTATTATGACAGTACCGACCCCCAACAGATGAATCCACCACGGGGTAAAAAAGAGCCTAAAAAGAGGCAACATTACAGAGAGGTATACAGGAGTTATGAAAAATATCAATATTCTGTAAAATTCTGTTACTATTATACGA
>JAHWFO010066978.1:1769875-1806357 GCA_023313115.1 Rhysida immarginata | reverse complement strand
CAGAATCTCCGATCTAACATCAAGATATTGAAAACAAAAAGTTGCTCTAGAAAAACTGTTTCTAGTCGAATACCAATGTTTAATAAACTGATATTGCACTTAACTTTGGGAGAAAAATTTTAGAAGTTTTTTCTTTTTAAATTTATTATAATTAAATGTTTTTCACTAATTACCTTAAGTGCACCTTAAACAAACATGAAATGAACCATTCAATACAGAATAATGTAAGACTGAACAATATCATTTGATATCATTTAATACAAACTTAAGGAATAAAATTGTAGTTACCAACAGGTTCACCAACAAAATCGGCATGAGTATCATGAAAACGACAAGAAAACCGAGAGTGAAATGGGGGAAAAAGGATCGCTCGGACGATGTCGTCTTAAAAATGGGCATAACGAACGTGCCTAAAATGTCAAATTCTCCCAACATCATAGAAAACACTCGAATGAAACTGATAGGCAAACTGGAAAAAATCAAATGGTCCTTAAAAGGAAAAGAAGAAGAAAGATTATCTTTTATTAAATTTGAAGTATTAATATGTTTTCTGAATTTCAATGTCATTATATGAAACCGTTTGTATTAAAAAACGATTAGTAACAATTTACATTGAAAATGAATAGGTTAAGCGAAACTCACGTGCGACAATAGAATGTAGAAAGCTAATCCAAACGCAATGAATAAAATAGAGAAGATCAGAAGGGCTTTGATGAGAGTCTTTAAAATTTCCAAGAACATTACTACGTAGATGCCAACCTTATCAAATCTAATAAATATAGAGGATATTAATAATAAAATAAGTAAACAGTAATATTTATTAAATGCAATATGCAAGATTTATTATATTTAAAAGAATTAAAAACTCAGATTATTATCTTATGAAGAGGTTCACAAGAGAACAGTAGATTGTTTCCCGAAAGTAATGTTATGCAATTGTGCTTAACTATCTCGTAATTAATCAGTGATAAAGACTATAAAAGCTGGCGAATTGGACCTTTGAAGGTAGAGCAAGAAGTTGAACCACGAGAGGAAGGCTGCCATAGCTGAACATTGTAGTTGGAAGGAGTCAATGATTTGAGTGAACACGGGAGAAACCATCATGGCGGCGGTCAAATATAAAAGCCATTCCAGAAAGTTAATAGGATCGAGAAAATATTTTATATGCTAGAAATAAAATGAGAAATAAAGACTTTTTACATATAAATTTACAAGGAACTTTTATTTTTAAAAAGGTGTTTTTGATTTACAAATTCTAGATCCTTATCATATAATTTAATTTTTTTCTTACTTGATGCAAAAGCTGAGCGATTTCTTTGATGATATTCACAAAAACAAATCCAACTATAATAACTCCATGCATGTATAGCCCGCCAGAAGCTTCAAACTGTTTTATTATAAAATTATTATATCAATTGCAGTATCAATCAGTAACTTCAACCTTTTATTATGAACAAGAAAATATTTCATTTAAATAACAACTAGTTTCTTATAGCGGAAGTTTTTAATACCATGCACTGAGCATACAAATTATTAGGAACACCCTATATTGGACGAATACACGTTGGTCTCACTGGCGTAAACCATTGTAACATAAAGGAAGTATAAAACGAAGTTGCCAGGAAGGAACTCCATGTCATGTGTCTAATGCTATCAGGATTACTATCAAATGAGAAAGATGCATGATTTAAACGAAAGGGATGATAATAAGTGCTCAGACAGCTGATGGGAATATTTCAAATACGACATGAGTTTACCGGCACTTCCGGAACAACGGTGTTCAATGAGTGTCCGAACAGCAAAACACGAGCAGGGAGAGATCTTCCTGCAGGCGAAAAATGCCTAGTCGATGATCTCGGAAAACGTCGACCGTAAATCAGAAAAGAAAACAGACGTGCGATCATTCGTCAACATTCGCTCACCTACTTAGTAAAATAGCGGTAACCAGACAAAGATTTCTGATGATACCACTCGCCGCATAATGTCACGAATTGAAGTTAATAAAAGGCAACCTGTTCGAGTCCTACTGATTTCCGCTGCAAACCTCAAAATTCGTCTATGATGGACACGAGAACATGGAAACTGGATGGAAAACGATTGGAGCAACGTAACCTAGTCCGACGTATCATCGTCCAATAGATAAATGCCGGCGGTAAGACCAGAATCTGGTGTCAACCCTATGAGACAATAGATCCTAATTTCGTATTATGCTCTGGGGCATGTTTTCTTCGAAAGCTCTTGATCCATTAATACACTCATTAAATGACCAGCGTGATCTCAGCATCATTGCTGATCAGGCACATCCCTAAATGTGCATAGTCTTTCCTGATTGACAGGTCTCCTTCCAGCAAGCTAACGCTCCATACCATATAATCCTCGGTTTTTGATCTCTTGGAGCACATGAGAGATTAGGTTTCAAGAGTTATTCGAAGCAAAGTGCCTCCTCCAGCGACTAAGTGCTAATTGATGGCTGTTCTAGCAAATACCTGGTCGGAAGGATCTGTAAAACGTTTTCAGAACTTCATTTCTTCCATGCCACCTGATATAATTTAGAAGGTCCAGGCGTTGTTAGATAGGTGTTCCTAATATTTCCTATATCAGAGTATGTGTTTATATACCTCAAATATGGGCTTATGATTTTTGCCTATTGTTATTAAAACTAAGGTTAAAACTGTATTCGCAATGAATAGTTACCACAACGATTTTTGAATTCTTAGAAAAGTTACCACAAGGATGATTGTAATATCAGTTGCGTCATCAACGAATTCGTTAAATTTTAATGGGACTTGGCAACCAGCCACCAATTAATTGTAAAGGTTTAGGAATTACCAAATGGCCACCGACCTCCATATTGAGTCGCTTGACGTCGGGTTTCATTTGTTGCTCCGGGTGCGTATGTCGCCTGCCGACGTCGCTGTAGTAGGAAGACGTGCGAGACATGGCAACAGTTGTTCCGTTCATAGGTTCTGGGGGTCGAAGTTCATTCATGAGAGATGCCGCAAATGTTGTTAGAAACATCATGAATATGATGTAAATACTGAGATTGATTAAATGGAAATACATCCCGTAACCATTCCTAGAAATAGAACAGGGGAGAAGAAATACATCTATCAAACATTTGAGATGTCGGATGCGATATTAAACTACTTTTATGTTACAAAATAGACCATTTAACTTCGCTTTATTTATTTTATTGCTAAATATAGTTAAATAAGGGAATATAAAATATCATTAAATAATTATGATTATTATTAAATCTTAGAATTATTTATCTTACCATTTCATTTGAATATACTTCTGACAAACAGGATGGCAAAGCAAATCCAATCGACGAAACTGCACCATATTCTGAATCAGTACCAAAAAATTAATGAAATATAATAGGGTGCAATAAAAAAAGAATTTTAAACGTTAACAAAAAAGATTAATATAGCTCGTATAATGGTTAAGTGAACAGTTCTTGTTAAATATCGGCTTGACCAATTGCATGATTGACTGGTATTACAATACAGTATTTGTCCAAACGTCAGGATATGCAAAGAAATTATACATGTAAATACGAGGTGGTATCAAAAAGTTCAGAGACTAAACCTATATACACCAAAGCATTTATCGCCACTTTTATCCTTACTTACTTGACCATCTTCTCCCTCAAAGTAGTCCCCCTTTAGTGCGATACAACCGCACCGCGAAAATCGTCCTGGAAGTCTTGTCCTCGAATAGTGTCAGGCATCTCATGCGATTCGCAATGGATCTCGTCCACGGTTTAAAAAAGACCGTGGAGGGGAGGAAGTCTCAGAGAGCCAAATTCGTCGAGTATGGCGGATAGGAAAAGCTGATCGATCCTCCAGCTTAAAAACGTGTTTCTAACGTTCTTTGAGCAGACTGGACTACCCAATTCGCACCATTTTACTGGTCTTCTTTCGAAGAACGTCCCAACTTAACCTAATCTAAAACTTAATGGTTCTCCGTCGATTCTCAAGCACAAATTACCTAATTTTTCTCATATTTTCGGGGGTTGTGGTCACGGAAGGTTATTGTAATCTGTCTTCGTCTTCCAGTGATGCTCTGCCGCTCTTGAAGCGTAAGTGTCGCTCAATACACCTCGCACGACTCATGGCTTTATTGCCATGAACTTGCCGAATCATTTGAAAGATCTCTGCTCCAGTTTTCTAGAATTTAATGGTTACTTTTCGGGTGAAATCGTAAATGTGGGCGTGCACATGACCATAAAAACTCGTGTACTAATTAATGAAGGTCACATTCCGTATACAGTGTCCTTGCTGCACCGGTTCTTGTTCTGCAGAACTAGTCTTGGAACTTTTTTGATACCACCTCGCATATTGCCATCAAATGATAGAATATACATTATATTGTAGACTCTACAATGCAGAGTACAAAAAATTGCTACGAACCTAAAAGGGTGTGATTTGGATAAAGATATTTCCAGTTTTGGTTTATTCTAAGAATACAGAAGCACAGTACAAATTATTCAGGAAATTATTACCTTTACGTTCGCAGAAAATAACAAAAGACACAGCAAGGAGTTAGATTTACAGAATGTCATAATATACTCTTTGCCCTAATATTTTTTAATAAAATTTACGCTATACACCTCACCATCACATTTTTCTCTTCATTCTATTATTTCGGAGAATAGAACAATTTTCACATTCCTCGGACGAAATATATCCTGACTTCTGAACCAGACTGTATTTCTTAATAACACTCCAGAAAAATTCAATTACAGGAAAGAAAATTTACAAAAAATTTTCAACATTGTCTAAGCATGTATATTAACTTTTAAACTCTAAGCAATTTCATGAATTCTTACATTCATCGCTGGCAACGGAACAAAGGTGTAGGATTTGTTTTCGCTTTTCATAGACTGGAAAATTTTTCTTGTGTACTGCAGATATTTAAAGTCATACTTAATCTGAAAAAGAAGAACAAACTTAAAAAATATATAAGATAAACATTTTCTGAATTACATAATTGCGTATCTTTTAATAAAACTATCTGAAACAAGAGATATAATTGGATTTTTACATAAAAAGTTTCTGAATCTTCTTTGTTTTCTGATTTCATGATGCATTTATCCAGGACAGCCTAAGATTATAAAAAAAATCTTTATTTTTGTTTTAATATGATGCTGGATGCTTTGGATTTTAAAAAGTGTTTTCGTTTATTTACCATGAATACTTCAGGCATATTCGCTATTAGAGCCTGAATGATCTGCTCGCATCTCACAGAATTCATTTCTAGCATTTCAGCTGCTCTAAGGATTTTCATTTAAAGGATGTTGTCAATACAAATTCATCAAAACTCCGGTTGTAGAATAAAACGAAAAACACTTAAAAATTTGTAATTAACTAACCTTTCATCATGGGTTGCCATTGCCATAGCTGCTTCGTGGTTTTTATAGTGAAGGGCCAAATCCATTGGTGTTTGCTCATTCTGGTTCCTCACTATTTTGCAGTTCAGATCCAGAAGTAGATGAATAGCATTTGATTGGTCTTTTGTTGCTGCCACATGCAAGGGGGTATTCTGCAATGATTATTAAGAAATGTAAAGTTTTCGTTAAATGTAAAGAATTGCACTTCTTATAGTAATGCTAAGTAATTCTTACTCCATTCTTATCGACTTGATCGATGAGATGCGCATGAACGGCTAACAATGCTGACATTGTTTTCACATAACCACTTTCAGTTGCCAAGTGAAGAGGAGTTCGACCTTTGTGGTCTCTATCCGGCAGAGAAATTTAGAAGGAAAAAATACCATGTAGGCTAATGAAATATATGAAGGACAATTTAACAAGTTTATTTATTTCCGTCCTTAATGGAAGCCACCCCATATACTGAATCAAGAGAGAGTGTCATACAATATTAAAATCGAATTTTATCTAACTATTTATCTATTTGGTTACTTTTCGAGCAAGGCTCCTCTGTTGAGAAGCAGCTGGACGATGCGCGTATGTCCATTTTCGGCGGCAATGTGCAGTGGCGTCAATCCTTCGCCGTCGGCTTCATTGATTATCTGCGATCCTTTCTCGCCGGAAAGTAATTCGACTACTGTGTTATATCGACCATATCTAACATTAAAGAGAAACGAATGCGTCATTGAAATAATTTCAAGTTATTTATTTATAAATAATATTCTAAATCTAAAATTTAATCTGTTAAGCAAAATCCATGGAAATATACACTCACTCACCAAAGGTCATGCCTAATAACGTGTTGGGCCCCCTTTGGCCCGGATAACGGCGGCGACCCGTCGTGGAAGAGAGTCTATCAGTCCCCGGAACACATCCACAGGCACTGCAAGCCGTGCCGCCTCCACTGCACTCCATAACACGATGCTGCATTTACCAGTTGTGTTGGTGAAGGCCTAACAGATCGTTCGATGATGTCCCACAAATGTTCAATTCGATTGCAATCTGAGGAATGTGGAGGCCAAATCATTATCGTGAAGTCGGTAGCATGTTCCTCCAGCCACTGCTGTGTCACAAGGGCCGTGTGTGGAGGCGCATTATCTTGCTGGAAGAGTGCCATCGCCCGCGAGGTAAAAACAGTTCATGAAGGGGTGCAGGTGGTCCCCAAGCAGATCGACGTAGGAAGTAGCACGCAGAGTGGATGTCAGATGCACCATTGGACCCATTGCATGCCACGAGAAAACACTCCAGACCAGTATGGAGCCTCCACCTGCCTGAGTGGTCCCCACCTGACACGACCATCGGCCCGATACAGCTGAAACCGTGACTCGTCGGACCAGGCAACCCTTCGCCAGTACTCAGCGGTCCAATGTCGATGTTGGTTGACCCAGGCTAGGCGTTGCCGACGATGTGCAGCTGTCAAGAGTGGCACCCTTCATGGCCTCCTGCTCCCAAAGCCTGCAGCTGCCAAGGTTCGCTGAATTGTCGTCACGGACACAGATGTGGGACGTCCCTGGTTGTACCGCATGGTGAGTTGGCCCGCTGTCACCCTTCGGTCAGCAGTTCCAAGCCGGGTGACCCGGCGAACACCTCTGGCATCAATGAGGCGTGGGCGGACCGTCTGCTGTCCGACATGGGTTGTAACCTCTCGCTGGGTGTACTCTCGATGGACCCTTGCAACGGTTGTGCGGGAAAATTGCAGGGCGTTGGCTACATCTGATATTGAGGCACCCATCCGTCTGGCATCAACAATCATCCCCCGTTCAAATGCGGATAGCTCTCGGCGTGCTGCCATTTCTGCAGCTAGTTTTGCTACAATGATTGCGTGATATCAAGGAGTCCTTTGCACCTGCATTCCGAGATCTGTCTCATTACAGGGAACCTGATTGGAGGGGTGTGCCATGACTTTTGATGAGTGAGTGTATTTTTCTCTGTTAACGGGGTTTTTAAAGAATATGCTGAAATTTAATTTCCTATTCTTCTTAATGGAGTCTTGCTTTATGTATACAAATGTATACATTCTAAATTTATTTAAGCTATCATTTATAATTCTGCAACAACTTACACCGTTACAAGAATGTAGTTTACAAGAAAATGGAATGGTATTTTGCACCGTTTCTCAAACTCGTCGCACTGTAATTCACTTTTTAGAAGTACAGTTTATCGCGAGGATGTCTCGTATCCTCATTTACTCATTTTTCCATTTTTATAAATTTATTATTATTTAAAAAGCCATTTCAAAAGCTTTTGACAACCTACCAGAAATTGGCTTGCAGCTCAATCGAGTGAGAAACGATGGTATATTGAATTAGCTTTCACCCTACTGTGAATTACTTTTTTTTAATTCAAGAGCCTCCGCGTACTACTCTTCACATCCGTCGACCTATTCGATTCCCACTGATCTCTGCTGAAAACAGAAAATTTATCTCGTATAATGGGCACGAGATCGAAACTGGATCTAGAGACATCGTTAGCAGCATGAGACAATGGATGCTAATTGCGTGGTGTCAATTGTTTAAGCCGGAGGCAGTGGTGTTATGGTCTGGTGTGCGCTTTCTTCGAATGAGTCATTTAAATGCTCAGCTTGTGAGTCATTTAAATGAGTCATTTCTAGTCGCGTGTGAGTCATTTAAATGCTCAGCTTTATTTCAGCATCTTTGCTGACCAGGCATACTTTACTATGTACAGTCTAGTGCATAAAGGTTTAGACTTAAGTCATAGCTGAGCACGTAAAGGAACAGGTCCAGTCTAATCCGCCTTGACTCTCAGTACCTGATTTTGCAACCGATCAACACCTGGTAATCTCAGTTCCTACGGAGCAGGTAAAAACCTTTTTGCACCCGACTGTACATCGCCTTCCTTGATGGACAGGCCTCCTTCCAGCAGGAAAACGCTCCATTTTATAAGGATTAAATTGTCACAGTGGTTGGCGGAGCATGGTAGTGAATTCCAAGTGCAACATTGACCCCCACAATCTCCGAATTGGAGACATGCGGGATGAGCTTGAAAGCAAAGAGCCTCCTCCAGCGACTTTACGCGATACGAAAGGGCTGTTCTCGCAACTGCATGGTCGGAATACCTGAAGAACGTTTTCAGAACCTCGTTTCTTCCTTGCTATGTCGAACTGAGGCAGTTTTGAAGGCCAAGAGTTGTTAGGTAGATGTTCCTAATAATTTATCGTGTCGGATTAACTTTGTTTGATTCTGTTTTATGTGGCGCTTTACTTGGGATTTACTGCTTCGTATTAAAACTTTCGAAAAAGCACTCGACTCTAGTTGTGAAAGCCATTTGAAAATTAAGAAATAACTACGCATTCAAAATGCATGAAATTAAAACCACTTACCTTGTTGCAAAATGCAGAGGTGATTCTTTGTCATTATTTTTCGCGTTTATACAAGCTCCCAAACGGATTAAACTTTCGGTACTTCGGATCCTTCCTCCTCGGGTAGCGAAATGAAGTGGTGTGCATCCATGGACGTCCTGCTCATTGAGCAACTTATCAAGCTCTTTTTTCTCTATCTAAAAGCATAATTTATAAAATAAAAATTAAATAAGACATAAGAAAGCCAAAACAGTGTTTAAAGAAATTTGTTTTCGAGCTGGGTTTTTTTGTTGTTGTTTTTTTTTTTTTTTTTTCTTTTATTTTTACAGAGATAAATAAAAGACGGTATAAAATAATAACCTTGATTAGTTCTTCGGCAAAATCTTCAAGACTTCCTCCGTGTGTGACGATCAAGTGAAGCAAGTTCTGATTGTATTTATCCCGAATGCAAATGTTGGATCCTAGTTTTAGAAGGAGTTGTACAACTGCCCAACGAGTGCGTGAAGCAGCCAGCAGCATTGGGGTCCTACCCTCGTTATCGCGGAGATCGATGTCGGCGCCCTACACAGAATAGAATCAAAGTTCGACCTTTTAACATTTTTCCTTCGTTACTGTTACAGAAGCTTCGCAAATTGAAGTTATGTCTAAAGAATTCATCCTCAACAGAATAGTTTTATAACTGTACGAAAATAAGTTGAAAGTAAAAGGGTTTTTTAGTCGGCTTCTTTAATTGGCTACCTTAACATACTCCCTAATACTTACTCCAGTAATAGGCTCACTTTTGATTTTCTTTTTAACAGTGTAAAAACATCTGGGATTGTTCGTCGTAAACAGCATCCTTTATGTCACATAATACATATTCACGAAAGGATCGAATGGTTCGTGAAAATTTCATCTTTTATGCTATGACCACAGTGCCGGATTTACGTATAAGCTAAAGAAGCTATAGCTTAGGGCTCCACTCTCTTGAGGGCCCCAAAAATGAATTTAGAACAACTGGACATATAAAAAGTCCCCATTACATTCAATAGCCTAGGGCCTCATCAAGCTTAAATCCGGCACTGTATGACCATATTAAAAGACCATAACATTGGGATGAATTGGCAGTTAAGACATATTAATTTCGAAGGGTGTGGTTCTTCTTCAAGACAACAATAGTCAAACTATCGGGCGTATTGAAACCCTGCGATTTAAGGTACTAGAACATCTGAATCTGTCCAAGTAATTTTGTTTGGCTATTTGAAAGACCCTCTCAATGTCATAAGCATTATAGTGAAAAGAAAAGGGTTTTTTTTCAATTGTCCAAAATTGATTTGAAAAGTCATTTCCTCCATAAGAAATCTTTTCCAGCGTTGGACTTAATTTAAATCAAAAAGGATTATGTCGTAAAATTTCTATTTTGATAAGCCCTTTTATATTTAGAGCTGTTTTCGTAAAATATTTTCAATAGGAGACATAATAGGTATCTTTTTTATAAATGAACTAGCATTAAAGCCCGTCATACGACGATGCCAGAACAGACGAATCTATATATTCGATTTTGATTAAATCCCCTGCTTATCCGTTAAGGTCGCGGGTATAGCACTCACGATTTTCCGCCATCAGGCGCACGTCATCAATGATAATACCCATGCGACCCGAACCCAGTTGCTCTATGTAGTCTAGCCATCTAGTTCTAGGCCGACCCCTTGGTCTCTTATGTGACCACCGACTTGAAAAGTAGCAAATGGCTAGGAAGACAGTTTGCGGCATCCGTATTTGTGTCCATACCAACGCAACTGAGACCTCTCAATGGGAAGAAGTAGCGGCTGAACACCTAAAGATTGTGATGCTGAACGCTATCTAGTTAGGAACACCTACCACACTTCTCAGGATCTCGTTTCGGCACTCTTTCAGTCATTACCCAAGACTTATGACCATAGATGAGAATGGGGACAAAGATAGAATTTGAAAACAGACAGTTTGGCTTTCTTTCCTAACTCAAGTTTGATACAACGGATCACCACAGTCCTCGTCAGACTCAACTTGATGCACCAATCTGAGCATCCAATAAATAATCTTACTTTTGATTTTATTCGAAAGCTCGGCGTACGACGGTTACTGCAACAGTAGAAACTGTAAGTTCGGTTTTATTTTTAAAAAACTTAATCTGTGACAGGACTGTTAGGCTACGGCCATGCAGACGCGAATTTAGTGCGAGCGAGCGATTTCTGACGTCATCACGCTCGCTCAGATGCGATCATGCAGACGAGAGACACTCGAAACATCGCACGCGAGAGTGAAAATACCTTTCTCGCTCGTATCTGACACTCGTATTATCGCTGTCTGCCAAATCTCGCTCAACGCTGCACATGCGCAGTAATCCATTTTTTCTTCTGCAACCATGTTTGAGCCCAACGACGTGAAATGGAAGCCATGTTTGTGAGAAAAATTCGCTTCTGTATAATCAGAAACGACGAGAGAGAACGAATGTGATGACGTTTGAAATCGCTCGATCGCACTAAATTCGCGTCTGCATGGCCGTAGCCTAATAATTGACAGTTCTGCGATAATTGACAATATTGCCAATAGTATAAAAAAATCGTTGTCAATATGAGCGCGCTACTAATACAGTGTCTCCTGTTATAATGTGACAAAGTCACTACTGTCAATTTGACAGTCATGTTTTAACACAGAAACACATCTACAACTGCTTCATGTAAACTTTGCTCTTCAGTGAAAATGTCTCGTCGGGCTTCTTTTTACCTCCCTCATTAATTAAACCGTTTTGGAGGTATATTGCACAACTATTATTTTTTGAAACTAAAAAAATTAATTATACACATGTAATGAATATCATAAAATGAGAGAAAAAATAATGATATTTGCTTTTGATTTTGATTATATTCGATTTGATTTCTTTTTCTAATTTATGAATTTTTCTTTTTATTAATTTATTCAACTGAAAAATTATTACATGTACTATGCACATTTAACGAATATCATAAAATGTAAAAACTAATGTTACCTCCTACATGGGACTTGGATTGATTTATTTTTGAAATATTTTGTTAATCAATTTCAAAATTATATTGGAATGTTATTATTATTTATTAAAATTAAAAAATAAGAATCATGTACAAGTAATGAATTCAGAATAGCTAAACTTACTTACTTAAGATTTAATTTGATTTATTTATATAGGTTAATGCGTTATTTTTAAATGTCAATAGATGTATATAGTTAAATCTATGATGTCAATATATTTTTGAAACCATAGCCTACAAAAAAAGATATGATTTTCTAAATCTAGTCTTTTTTGTCGGCTGCCATTTTTGAATTTTAACAATCAGTGTTTTTCATTTGTTGGAAACAACGAAGGTTGTATTGTTACTCGGCACTATGGAAACGGGCATGGAGCAGGAAGAGTTAGCATTATATATATAAGATATTGTTGTATCTCACATTGAAGTTAATGCATATTATTTAAAGTAATTCTCAACTATTAACGTTAAGAAATGAAACTGCACACTTAATGATAATCTGAAAATCCACTCCACGCCAAAACAAGTGTACCACACAACTGCTCACGATGGTCATCGTATGTTGCGAACAGCACTATCCAGCTCATCTCATAAATGGAGATCTGATGATTATGGAGACTTCCATAGCAACGTGACATCTCTGTCTTGTTCCATGGACCATTTTATTTTTGAGGTATGCTGTGCTGTTGAAGGACTGTTCTACATGTATGAGGAGACGAAAACGTTCTCAAGCCACGAAAACTTTCTCCATGCATAATGACATAACGATAGCGAATGCAGTAGAAGTCACTTTATTTGTATTTAAAGGATACGTCTATTTAGCCTTTATTATGGTCTGTCCATCGAAAGTAAACCTGTCTAAATAAATTTACAATTTTAATAGATGGATATTGTTGCACATTTTTTCTAACCATCAAGGGTTCAATGACGATGGCTAATAAGCTTAGAAGGCGTACTTTCTTATTTTTCGCAGAGGTCTTCTGCTACTATAGCCGAGTCGAGAGCAGCATTTCCATGCTGTTTATTCTGAGATGGTTCTCTCTGCGATATCATTGATAGCTGCTTCGGATAGCTGTTACGATTTTGGAAAAGTCTTCTACGATCTCTTTCATTAAATGTGTGGTTTCAAGCTACACGAATTTCCTGTTTTACCTCGTTCGTTGCACACTTTTAACACTGTTATACGTGAATATCGTAGAAAAATGCCCATTTGGAAAATGCTTAATCCAGCACTTCGATAGGATCGGCCTCGGTGGCTCAGCGGTTGCGTGATCGCCTCTGATGCCCGAGTACGCGGGTTCGATCCCGGCCGAGGACGACGAGGATTTTTCAGGGCGAAATCCTGAGATCACGCACTTCCTTCGGAAGGGAAGTAAAGCCGTTGGTCCCATTAAAGAACCCTTGCGAGGCAAAATTTGCGGCCCCTATAACGCCGTCCTGAAATGACCATAGCAGTTGAAAAGGACGTTAATACCAAACAAACCAAACCAAACCAAACCAAACCACTCAGCCATCATTATAAATAAAAATCAGTCTAGTGCATAAAGGTTTAGACTTAAGTCATACGTAGTTGAGCACGTGAATAGCATATCCCAAGCGTATACCTGCTACCCTATTTTCATTCAGAAGAGACAGGTCCAGTCTAATCTGCCTTGACTCTCAGTAAAAGTACCTGATTTTGCAACCGATCAACATCCGGAGCAGATAAAAACCTTTTTTGCACTAGACTGTACGTCCAGAAAATAAGATCCCTTTGGTAGTACAATAAAAAGCAAGTACACACTCAGGAAAAAATTTATCACTAAAAGACTATTTTTCTAATAACTCCCACCATTTTGAAGGCACTTATAACGTGGCACGAGTTTTTGTATCCCTCTTCATAAAAAGTTGCCGCCTGTGATGTCAACCACGTAATGAAAGCTTCTTTTACCCCGTCATCGTTGTTCAACTTGTGGCCGCTTTTACTTAGCGACTTTCATCTCTTTTTGCACCTGATATCGTTCTTTTAAGTCGTTTCTTTTTTTAACTACCAATGGAACTTACTTTCTGGACGTACCTCATATTACATTACAAGCACAATTGTATAGGATTAAATTTTGGTTGGGATAGAGTCTTCTCTTTACATATTCTTAAATTAGATTATAAGTGTCTTCTAGCTAATAAATATCCCCCCTCGCTATATACGAGAAAAGAGGAGCGATTTATTATGCGGTTTTTTAATGTTATTTTCTTTTTATAAAGAGAGCAATGCTTATCTTCAATTTATAAAGAGAGCTATTTTAATTTTTTTTTTAAATTTCTATTTAAATCATTCTTATAATAAAACTTGATTCTAAAGGTTGATGATAGCCTGAATGCAAAAAGGATTTTTTATGAATCATAAAAATGGATTAGATATCTAAAGACACTACTTTAGATATCTAAATGAAACAGTCGTTAGTTTATTTTAATACAAGAATTGCATGAACTTACTTCTTCTATTAGAAATTTAACGATTTTCTGGTGATTGAACATGGATGCAAGATGAAGAGGGCTCATACCCTGAGCATCAAGAACATTCAACGTGACTTTTTTGACCTCGGGTTGCCATGTGAAAAGAAGACGAAGGATTTCGAGGCTACCTTGAGCACAAGCCAGGTGGACAGGGGTTGACAAATTATGATCTTGATCCGTAATTTTAGCCCCGTACTGCAAACAAACTTTTACAGTCTGTAAAATCTCAAAAAGAATGGAACGAATACATTATACAAGATTATCTTGTAGTTAAGGGACTCGTGCTTTATAAATAATTAAATAAATATGTATAACAATTTGGAAACGCTAATGAAATATGATTGGAAGAGTTAAAATCAGTTACTTAAATACTATACCTATTTTAAGGACTTGGAACAAATTAATTTATTTTCATAAAATTTTGATCGGGGCGAAATATCGATCTCACAGAGCTTGAAGATAGAACTAAATAGCTCTATTTCAATTTCAATTAGGAACATTTGACACAGTTACCCAGTTACGCTCTATTTCTGTACCATCCTTATGAAGTTAGAAAACACCTGAAGTCTTCAACTCAATAAATTATACACTGAATGATTATTTGAAACCAGACACCCCAAAAAGTGTCTGAACTGGTTGAGAGCGCGCTTTAAACAGAAACTACGTGTTGAGAACTGGTTGAGAGCACTAATAAAAACACCCAAACAGATTATGGAAGCAATATTTGTCGTAAACGATTGAACATGCCGCCCTAAAAGGACCTCACAAGGCTATGACATTAGCAGCTTAGCGTACGTGTCATAGTATGTAACTTGCACTATCCAAATCAAAAGTGGAAAGCTACATGAGTGCAAACACGATGTCACAATGGTGGTAGAGAAAACAGCCTGACCGACAGAGACCAACGTGTCTTAATCAGCCTCTTCCATCAAAAGTGATGTACCATAGCAGCGCAACTACGGGAGAACTACCAAGCAAGCGGCGGGATCCAGTCTCAGCACCAAGATGGTTCGTGGAGGGCTCCATGCTTTAAGGAGGTCAGGTTCCTGCCCAAAAACCAAAGATCACCTGTCAGGCTCCTGTCAATGCAAAATGTCGTCTTGCTTGATGCAAGAAAAGACTTTGTTGGCCAATTCAACACAAGAGTGGGGTAATGTTTGGCGACCCTTCCAGTCAGTGGTCAAATCTAGAACGAATTCTAGCGAAATGTGCTGTCCCAACAGTGAAGTTCGGCGGTGGTAATGTGATATCTGGTATATTCTTTTTTATCGTTTGTCTTAGTTCACTGGTTGTCGTTGACGAAACCATGAACACCCACATCTGGATATTTGGATATTTTAGACAATTTGTACACTCTGTTAGCAGTTTGATGAAGGACCAATCGCCTTTCAGAAGGGTAATGCACCTTGCCACGAATTCCGAGCTGCTACTATATTGGCTAGCTCAAGGCAAGAATCCAAACCATAAAAGATCTCTGAGATGAATTAGAATGTTGAGTGCGAGCATATAATCAACCGTTCGAGGCTTGAAGGAGGATATCCTGTTTACAAACCATCATTATAGAAAAAGGTAGCACCACTAGATAGCAGACATACTGTGAATAAAGAATGTTGCGACAATCATGGGTATCTGGTTGAAAATGATCATTCGTTGCACATCCAATATTACTTTCGTTCTATTCTTAGAAATCTTCATATGCCTTCGCGGAACCCAGGTGGGAACCGCTATTCTAAACATCAAAGCCAGAAGCTTCGTTTGTGGAATTAATCTATACAATATGACATAAAATGACCATTACCTTCTAGTAAAGCTTATTTTAATTGAACGCAATAAGTGACCACTTTATTACGTCAAGTTCGTTTTATTTATTTTTTTGTAATACAGACCTCATTTGACTAATATGATGGCCTTCATTAAAGATACAAATAAATTAAAAAATATATTCCAGTTTGATTTTATAATTTTTTAGACTTAAAAAAAGACTGCCAATATAGGAAGATGAATGATATGTATAAATTAAAAAACAGCCGTCCGTATGAAGTTCTGAATCCTTGACAAAAAAGTGGCTATCTTGCTTCCAAGATTATGGCTGTAAAAAATTTGGGCTACACGTGCAGCCAAAATTTGATGAAAAGAAATTAATTTTTTCTTTCTTCATATCTTATGATAACATTCCTGTTTGTGTCGCGACGTTACTTTTTTTTTTGGTCACGCACCTTTATTCTACTGGTCGTTATCTTGTACTTGATTTCCGAGTTTTGCTGAAAATATCCAATGGAATGGGAGAAAGAAAGAAAAAAATAAAGTCTGTATACTAAAGGAATTATATATAAAGCAATTATATTTTCATAAATTTAATTTAAAAAATATACTAAACATTTATTAAAAAGAACACTTCAAGTTAACTCTAAAAGCTCGTGTTTCGTAGCATTAAGTTTTTTTATTATGTGAATGCTTATTTAAGTTTTATTGCGCTTAAGTTTTTTTCAAAAATCTTGTATACAAAAATAGTAATTAATTTTGCTTGTTTCTTGATGTAATGACAGTAATAGTGGTAGAGAGCTTCTCTGTAATATTTCTAGAAATTTACGACGGTCTCTTTTCTTATTTATATAACAAATTAGGGAAATTATTACGGCACTGATTTAAGGTTAATCTCGAAGACTCATATTAAGCTTATATTTTGAAAATCTTTCTTTAGGAAAATAGCATAAGCATCATCCTGAAAATACTCTGTGACGAATAAAGTAGCTGTATGTGTTAAAATTCCAGATTGCACTGGATGAGCCTTCCGTCGACATTCATTTGATTTTTACTTTATCCTTAATTTTTTTTAAATATATATACACTGTTGTCATCTACACATGACGACATGGACTAATCCATTATAGCAGGGCCGGATATGATACGAATGAACCGATTAAACCCAATCGGGCCCCGTGCTTTTTGACAGAAATTGTCAACTTCAAATTCTATTAAATCTCACAATTCTGAGATGAAATATGCTACTTCCATAAAAATATCTTCCATTAATTGAAGATTTTTTTTTAAAATGCCGCCATCCGCCACTTCCATTTAAAATGTGCACCACCGGTGGACCCGCGAGAAAATTCCAATCGGGCTCCGCACTGACTGGATCCGGCACTGATAATGGTTGCGCCCATGTACGCTTTATCTACTTGTATCCCTGTCGTTTTGATCATGGCAAGGTGACGAGAACAATCCGAGTTCGAACGTGCCAGTCCATTTTTGAGGTTATTCAGGAATTCAACATTCCGCGAATCGCGGTGTCCCTTGTGTACAAAGAACGCTTTCTGGAAGGTATTACCACGCAACTAGACAACGCAGTGGCCGACCACGACTGCTTTCTGAACCTGACCACCGATGTCTGGCTAGAATTGTTCATTCTAACCGACAAGCTACAGCACATGAAATTACTGCCACATTCAATGTAAGCGCTTCCAGATCTATATCTTGCAGATTGGTGTGGCGTCCTTTAACATCCATGGGTAGCAGAAAACCCACCAGAGTATCGTTGCTAACGCAACAACACTGGACACAACGCATCACCTTGAGCATGTTACGTGACCTTGGAAGACTGGAAAGGGGTTATGTGGTCCGACGAATCACTGTTCAGTTATACCGGACTGACGGAAGGGTTCGAGTGTGGCGCAGACCCCATGAAGTCATGGATCCAAATCATCAACAAGGCACCGTGCAGGATAGTGGTGGTTCAATATTGGTGGGAAGTGCTTTTGCCTGGCATGGTTTGGGTCTGTTCTAGACACATTGCTGGACGCTTCCTCCTACGTTGAGCTGCTTGGTGACCATTTACACCCCTTCATGGACTCTGTGTACCCCTACAATGATGGGGTTCTTACAGCAGGATAATGCTCCAAGTCATTCAGCCCAAGTTGTGGAGAACTGGTTTGAGAAGCATTCAGTAGGTTCCAACGAATGCTGTGGTCAGCTCGCTCCCCAGATACGAACCCCATTGAACATTTATGGGACGTATTATGCACACCCAAGAACCTTCATTTACCAATATTAGGGATCTGAGGGTGGCAATCCAGACAAGGCTCGCCAGAGGTCTTTGAGCATCTTGTGGAGTCGATACCACGTCGAGTTAATGGTTTTCGTTGGCCATGGCCTTTGAGTGTCTAATTGCTTAAAATTTTAAACGCATATCGGTTGTGTCGAATGCAAACTAAATTGATGAGATTTTTTAAAGTAAGTCAAACGGTGGTGAAAAGAAAAGTTCGCTTCCGGAAGTGATCGGCATTTCAACTCATAATGTTCTCGTTTTTCTGCAATTCCTCGAAGTCATTAAATAAATTTAAATTTTTGTAGAGGAGTTTCTGGAACTCGATATATATTTTTAAAGAGCACACATGCAGAAAGGAGAGAGAATTCAAAAGTTCCCTTAATCAAGTGATCAGTTTTGTTACCTCAATTTCTCCGGAGTGGATAGCTGAATGCAGGGCCGTATTGCCTTCCAGATCAACGACTTTCAACATTTCAGACGAAGGGAAGCCCATTTCTTGTCCTGCAAAATAAAATGAAAATTCTATTATAATGCAACTTAACATTTTTAATTATTATAAATATAAAGATGATTTAAAAAAGTTATACGAGGTACTACTTCTTTATTTTATATTTTAGTGTTGTGTTGAAATTAAATTTATATTTTGTAATGATTATCATCTGGTAGAGAGGTACTATTTTATTATTTGTTTACCTGCTTTTAGCATGACCTCCAAAGTTCGGTGGGATCCATTTCGAGCCGCTTCTAATATCGGCGGGATTCCGTGTTCACATAGCTTGGTGAGGCTCATGCGTAGTTTTGCGTTCAACTATGAAAACACAAAATGTTAACTTTGTCTTTAATATGTTTTCTGCTTTCTTTAATAGCATTAAAAATGTATTATTCTTTAATTCTTGAATTAATCTTATTATGTGTTTCAACATCAAACTTTTTTAAAAAATTATCAATTGTTATATAATCTACAACTTAAAAATCAACGATATGATGGTTATCTCAACGTAATTTATCAAAAAATACAGGAGCTATAAAAAGAATTTATATATCTCAACTACCAAATTATGTGGATTTTCACTTTCGTGCACACTTTTTGCCAAATTTCCCTGTTTTCCACAGAAAACAACCAAAATGTGTGGATTTCTCGTTTCGTGCACAATTTTGCCAAAGTTCGCTGTATTTGACTGCCAACCATCAAAATCTGTGCATCTACGATCAGGATTTAATAATAGCGAAAACTAAAAAATGGAAATAGTTGAAACTTATCCATGCCTAATATAATAGCAAGAAATGAAAAGTGCTTACGATGGCCGTAGCTATTTCGGGAAGATCTTTCGATCCACTGATGTGCAAAGCTGTCTTGCCAGTATCACCGCCGAGCAAAAGGTCGACTCTGTCTTTATGGAGAACCAATAGCTATCAAGGAAGGAGAAAACAAATTATAAAACGCTAAAAGCTATTTTTCAAATATTAAGAAATGTTAAAAAAAGACCATTTTTAAGTGAAATGCTTTTTATCATACGCCATGTTTTAATGGACATTTATCAATCAAATAAAAGAAAAAAAAAGTTGCAAGCTAGATGAATACCCAGCATGCCCTTTATTATGAATTTGAGAGAGATATTAATAGAACCATTATGTACAAAAATTTTTCGAGGAATGATGGCTTGATTTCTTCTTGCTTTCGGCTTTTAATAAATGTGGTTGAATGGAAACCGAAAAATTGCCATTTTCGGAGGAAATAGCAATTGAGGCCTGAACTTTTCCAGCAATTCCCAGCAGTTGTAGTACTTCTATTTCAATCAGAATGTAAATGAAATTGGCCATGAAAGGCTTCTTGCGAATCAAAAATCAAAAAGAGAACGCTCAAGGAGTAAAGTTCTCACACTGTAAGGTAAAATGGAAGAATTCACTTTATCGCGCTCAATAGGTAGGGATAGGTAGGGAAATTTTTTTTAAAATTCTCTAATAGTATTAAATCCTGGCACTTCAGCAATAGGCTGCAACGAGCGATTGCGAGCAGGCTTGAGTGAAAAAAGCAGCTCACAGGGGGTATAAAACGTATTACAAGCAAATACTGTTCGTAAAACCTGCACCGTCAAACAAACTCCGTTGAATTTTGTAGATGGTTATCAATCTATTTACGAAGTTAGATTTTTTTTCAAAAGATTAATTTTGTTGCATGCAGTCAAAAGAAAGGGCGGCTTCCCTGCAGCAGTCCTTCAAATAAAGCTTTAGTCACACGATTTTTCACATCTACAACCTCTAGAGCACAATACCACAGGTATCATAGTAATTGAAGCAAAGCAAGTTATTCTCATATATGTGATAATACAATGAGAGATTATGTAAAGAATGGAAAAGATTATGTAACGAAATGCAAAAGTTGTGGAATAAACCGAGCAACAATCCAACCTTTATTGTTTCCAACAAACAAAAAACCTGATTGAAAAAATACAAGATAGAAAGAATGAAGAGTACATTGTTGCTCGGCCTACTATGATTAGGTGACTTTTCCCGTGCCATGGCAACACAACACTTCCTATAAAAAAGCCTGTACACTGAAAATTCATCATCATAAAAAGGCATTGTTAATCATATTTCTACCAATAATAAGCCCTAAATTATGACTTCTTATGATCATGTAACAATGTATGAATTTTCAGTGCACAGGCTTTATTATTAGGTGTTGGGCTAGACCAATGACGTATATTAAAGATAGACTCCGAATCCTATTGTTAACAGCGGCAAAAAGTGAAGCAAATTGAGCCATGATAGTTCTGGGCAGGAGTGAGCCGTGGAGTAATTAGCTATCTGGCTGCTTTGTTTCTGAAGATTTTGGGCCTGAGGAATAATTAATTCAAAACCATTCCTCAAAGTTAAACTGCGTACAACTGTACAAACAGACAAGAAAAAGGATCAGGAATCATTTTCCTCAAAAGTAAATCAAAAATACGTAACTAAAATGAAAATACGTTACTGAAAGACAATCGAAACGAAATTGAAATTGAAACCAGGATCGAAAAATTGTTTCTAAAATATAATAAAATACTTCAAATACAAAGTAAACGAAAAGATAAACTTATCAGTCCGTGATCGGCGTGTGAAAGAATTATTAATCAGCTGCTCTCGTGTTTAGCCATGTGTTTTGTATCATCTTCACTCACTTTCAGCCATGACAGTTCTGGGCATGGAGCTTCCCAATTTGCTTCAAGTTACAACAATAGGATTCGGAGTCTATCTTTAATATACGTCATTGGGCTAGACCAACACCACCTCTACTCAAAGCCTGAGCGCGAAAATTTCATACATTGTTACATCATCATAAAAAGTCATCTTTAATCGCGTTTCTACCAATAATAAGCCCTAAATTATGACTTCGTATCATGATGTAACAATGTATGACGATTCCGCGCTCAGGCTTTCTCTTTAGGTGGTGTTGGCTAAACAGAAGGCCTGCGCACAGAAATGTCATAGATTGTTACATCACAGTGAAGCGGCTATTGTTAATCGTATTTCTACCAATAATAAACCAGAAATTTGTCCGTTTGCGTAGCCCACGTGAAAGACAGGCCCTGGCCAACACCACCTAGACAGAAGGCCTGCGCACAGAAACTGAATATATTGTTACATCATCGTCAAACGGCCAAAGTTACGGCTTATTATTGGTAGAAATACGGTTAACAATAGCAACACCACCTCTACTCAAAGCCTGAGCGCGAAAATTTCATACATTGTTATATCTTCATAAAAAGTCATCTTTAATCGCATTTCTACCAATAATAAGCTCTAAATTATGACTTCGTATCATGATGTAACAATATATGACGTTTCCGCGCTCAGGCTTTCTCTTTAGGTGGTGTTGGCTACGGGCCGTTTGATGATTATGTAATAATGCATACAGTTTCTGTGCGCAGGTCTTTTGTCTAGGTGGTGTTGGCCATGGCCTGTCTTTTACGTCGACTGCGACACAAATGAGAATGATGTAATACGCGGCCGAAAATTAACCGTAAAACTTGCATTATAAGTGTATGTAAATTTCGCTTTCAGTGCATGCTAAATGTTTAGCTTACCATTCATCAAAGCATTTGTGTGCCCTTAGGATTAAAAGTGAATGGAACTCGTGTTGTTCTTACCTGGATAGATTTCACGCGTCCGTTCTCGGCTGCCACATGAATGGCACCTTGCTTCTTATTATTTCGTATCGATGAGTCAATACCTTTAAAAATCAGATACTCGATGCTCTCGAGGGCTTCGTTTTCGACGGCCACGTGCAATGCGCTATTCCCTTCAACGTCGACGGCGTTTACGTCTGCAACGATACCGGAGCAAAAAAAATGCAAAATTTACGTTGAGCTGTTTTCGTTTCTATGATGGTTTAGATTTAATGGTTTTTTTTTTTTAATCATCGTTTCTTCTCGAGTTATAAAGCATTTTTTTACATTCTTTTTCGCTTTAGATGAAAGTTTAGATATTATTGATAAAAATATAAACTTATGGTTTTGCAAAGCTACTAACTCTATTAACTGCTCCAAGAAAAATTTGCTTAAGTAATCGTGGTTTCCAGCTTATATCTCACAAAATTACAACTCACATTTACGAAAGCTTATTTTTATGTAAAAGAAAGAAACATATCCTTTAGTACTCGAGTGTTATTTTATAAGAAACTAAATAAAGTTTTTCTCATCATGCGGCAGCACTAATTCTTATTTATAGATTATTCCTATTTTTATATTATAAACATTAAACTTCTTTTTTTGTAAAAAATGAACAAAACAGTTTATATTACTCCTATATTGGTAAAACTTCAAACTTTTTATACAATTACGTGATAAGTTAACAATGTCTAACAACCATCTGAAAAGTTCTCTTTCACTCAATAAGCAAAAGCTTGTTAACATGCCTTAAAACGACGACACAAAATAAACAGAAAACTAGAATCTCATTAATGTTTTAAAGCAATTAATGTTCTTTACAATTATATCTATTTCCACAAGTACTATTGATTTTAAGCAGCTTTTCTTTCCATCTCATTAAAAAAAAATCCTCCACAATGACCCTTCACCCATGGATCCTCCCCCGCCAGCCAAGATCCCTTTCTCTTCCAACTCCACCCTCGTTAAATGATCTTCAGATCTTGTAGCCTTTAATTTCCTTAATGATAGCTTAGAACTCATTGGATTAAGTTAAAGTAAATTAAAAATAAAATTCCACATTAAGTCTTCAGTCAATCCAAAGTAATGTCAGGTCTAACGCTTTTACTCTAATCGCTTAAGTATTTATAAAATACACTTATAAATTTTCAAAAGTAAAACGAATGTAAAATATTGAGCGAACAAGGCTTTTCTCATTCCTAATGGGCTCACCTATGCCGCAGGTGACAAGGAATTCGACGATAGCCGATCTGTTCTTAGAGACGGCGTGGTGGAGGAGAGTCCATCCCTGTTCGTCCCTGTAACGGAAGAAGAGGCGATTGGTCCCGTACACGTGTTCCAGCTCAGTCACGTTGCCCTCTTCAATGGCCTGCAAGAACAGAAATTTAATGACCGCTCATTAATTACCTTTGATTGTAACAAAATCCTTACTTTCTTGCCATCTAGAAAACAACGTTAATACGATTTTATATTATATGATTTTGTTTACAAGTTGTTATTTGGATCATTATTTGCTGTAGGATTATTTGTTCTTTGCTTTATTTGTTGATATTAATCAAGAAAAGTTGAGAAGAGTCAATTAACCTTAGAGTATAAATGAGCATTTTGTTTACATTTAGAGCTTTATTTGTTTAATTAAACACAATCTCTATTCTAAAATAAGAAGGTTATAACGAGATATATATTTTTTATAAGAAAGGTTTAAGGAGATATATCAAGGATATAACATTCTCTAACAAAAATCAGAAACCTTCTTTTAAAGGAAAGATTCTATTAATGAAAATCATACATAAAGATACTATGCTAATATTTCTAAGATAATATGCATGTATGTATTTTTTAGCTACAATGTGATTTCCAAATATGGACATTACTCACGTAAGGAAATTTAATCGTACTAAATCCGTTTAACGTACAACCTTTTCTATATATCTGTATATTTTTTTATAAACAAGTTTCATCATTGGTTTGCATGCTATGATATGGTAAAAATCTTTAAAGAATTAAGTAACAAATTTATTATGAAATTATATTTGCTGCACAGCAAATCCGAAAACGTAAATAACTTCAACGAGGACAGAAAGAGATTAAAAACTTCACATTTTCTTTTTCTTAGTGATTTGCATTAAAAAGTAAGTTAAATGTTCGAGTCCCGAAAGATTTTTTTTCTTTTTGCATGCTTAACCATCTGTTAAAATACCGCAAATTACAGTGGAAATTACCCAGTTCATATTTAAGCTGGAATAGATAGCCATTCTTTGTCGCTCGAGGTCACCTTCACAAAAGGATCAACTTGGCTTTGTCCCAGTAATTATTCCACAGCAAATCTCTCCAGAAAATCATCAACCTCAACAAAGAGGAAAGCACCATTCTAAGACGGCAGAAAATTGTTTTTGTTTCTCTAAGGTGCAAATAAAATCTATTGACCTATCTCTTTCATTTTCTTGCCTCAATAAAACCTTTATGAGAATCTTTTATAAGGTATGTCAACATATTAGATTAAAAGAACAAAGAAACTGGTCCAAGATAAGTGATACGGTAAGCTATTTTTAATGCCGACGCGTTTCCGTGTTACACCATTATCACAGGCAAAACAGTTACAAAACAAGGTGAGAATGACATGTACTAATTGCTTGTTTTGTATTAATTTATTTCAATTGAGTCAGTTGATGGTATCACAAATCGTAACTCTTACGATGAAGTTTAAAAGTAAAGATCTAAATTTCTCTTTACCATCTGAAAGTTCCAATTAGATAAATCATTTCATGGAATTTAGATGTACTTGTTTTTCATGCTGACCAAGAAACTTAGATCTTCGTGAATGTCTAATGCAGTAGATTAGATAAGAGCTACCTTATACTGTTGTCTGTTTTAAACATTTTAAGCAACATATCTAAATAATAACATTAAGGAACAAGAATCTTTAGAACTTGTAACGTCTATGCGAAGAATGTTGTTTTTAAGATAGCAAGGTCTTAACAATAATTAAAACCGATTAGCAAAAAGTGAAAATGTATCTCAGTTAAAAAAAATACTTTGACGGTTGTCTTTTAATATCTTAATAAGTCTTTTAGACAAGTTTTAAAATATCATCAATATCACATAATTTATATTAACCTAATTTTAAGTCGCTATCACATAATTATTATTGCTATTTTAAATTGAGACTACATACAAACGTACTACTTAAGCATAACATAACTATTCTGTAAAATAAATAGCTAACTGAAAAGTTAAAAGAGTAAAAGTCCTACTTACTGCAAGAATTCTGGTTTCCGTTTCGGCGTCCTCCTTCTCGGGAATAATCTTTATCTCCCTCACTTGAATGGCGCTACAGAAGCCCATGACTGGCTGAATCCGTTTCTCACGTGGAATCGAACCAATGAAATGATCAGAAGCGAAGAATGAAATGCGAAGGGCGACCAGGGCCTTTTTATCGGTTCTTACCTCCCACAATTCTTAATAAAATTTTAATCACGTGGCTCGGTTTGAAACGAAGAGTGGTGATGGCGAAATTCGTAGCAAGCGAGTGAGTGAGCGAAAGGCTTCTCTTGCTCCACCCCCTCCCCTCCCCCCTTCTTGCTTGCTGATTATACTTTTAAAGATATGAGAAAAATCCCTCTTTAGGACAAACTTAAAAACAATAACAAGAGCTACAATAAACGCAGTTGTTATGACAACGAATTAAAAACGTGGTTTTGATCTAGAAAAAAAAAAAAGCCTAGGTAGTTTAAAAGTAATGTTTTATAGAAATTTTTAACATTCATGTTTTACTTTTTTTAATATTTACGTTCATAATTAACAGGTCGATATATGAACGGAGACTAGCAATTACGAAAATAGATCAATAGGCAGAGAGCTACTGCTTACAAGTACAAGTATTAAAAAATGCAAGCAAAGTTAATTTATAGTCTATGGATAACTTAACAAAGTTTATTTCTCTCTGCATAAACACGATTGATTTTGCTATAAAGAGGTTAAGGGGGAAGTTTGAGAGGCGTTGCCTTTCGAACCTTTTAACTTTATGATTACGTCTGGAAAAAAAAGGACTCTTCACCAAAAAATCAATTACTTTTTCTCTCCTTTTTTCTTGATTATCGTTCGATTTCTCCGTAAAAATCTGTTTTAATCTAATTTAGGTTAGCGTGAGTGCCTTTGGTTCCTGCGATTTTGTGTCAAAACGAAAAAAAAAAAAAAAAAAAAAAAAGATGAAATTTTAACGGGAGAAGAACGGTAGAAAGACGCATTCCTAATAAGAAAAACTCAAGTGTATTGATCTTTATAAAGATTTCCAGGAAAATTTTTTTAACTCATTCGAAACTTTATCTTAATAAATGAAGAATAGTGGTTTCAGTAGCGTGAATGTCTATTTTTAAATTATGTCTCGTGTTTTTCCTTATGCGCTTTATACATTTAGTGTCAAGAGAGTTTATTCAAACAAAAAATGGAATACTTAGATCTCATTAAATTGTTCTTATTAAAGGCTTAATTTATTTTTAACTTTGTTCTGAAGTCTATGTATTTACTATTAAAATATTTTATAATTGAAAAAAAAATAGACACAGTGTTAAGCTCCTGAAAAAGCTGATGTTTCGGATACAGACTATCCTTTGTCAAAGCAAAAAATAAATATTAATGGTAATGGTAATCATATGCCTCAAAAAGGAAATAAGTATGTCCTATAGACTTAAAGATATTTCTATCTCAATATCTAGAGAAATAGTTAATGCGTTCCGTTCAAGACTGAAGGAAGTAAACTTAAAAAAAAACAACAACAAAACAATCTTTTTCTACTCTTTTTTTCACCTTCCATAACATCAATAATAACAATTTAGGTGTGTTATATGTATTTTAAAACGAATTAGCCCCTTTTTTTATAGGCTTAGAGGATTCTTATTGGTCATAGCTGATTAATTAAACAAACTTTTCTAAGGCCTTCAATACAGCTCTTAAAATTGTTTAGCCATAAAAATAATATTTAACATTCTTCAGTGATTTCAGAATTTGTCTGTTAATATATTTCATCATCTTTCATAATTTGGCTCCATGTGACGAGCGAAGCTGGTTCTCATGTGATTCCTTTTTGAAAAGTTCTTTATTTTTCTTAAAAAAACCTAAAAAAATCTACTTTTAATCTATTCGTAAACGGCTCCATTAAGTAAATTTGAATTTTATACCTACAGAAATTTATTTATTTAGGTATTGCCAATCTCTTAACTGCAATGATCTTGTGTGGACAAAGCTTTTGCTATACATTAAATTTATTAAGCTGAAACTGAACACATTTAAGCTATTGAATAACGTGGTCTGCTGCACGCATGAATTCCCCAAAGTCCATAGTCTCGTTCACTCTACAGAGAGCTAATAGTCACTGGCTCCCCTCTAAATTTTGAATGAGTTTGTTTAGATGAGATTTCTTCTAATGTCCCATTAAAACCAAAGTAAAAATGGATTTTTTTAATAATTTATTTCATAATAAAATACATTCAGGTACAAAAATTTAATACATTTTTGACTAAATATTTATCAAATATTATCGAAAGTCTTTCGTCTTTTATGAAATCATGTAAACACGTCAATGCTTAACAGTGATGACAATATCAGCGAGTTTCATTCCGAACTTAATAAATACAAAGCATTATTATCCATTATTTCATATTTCAAATGTTTGAAAATTAAAGAAACGGAACATGAAAATGAGTATACGTTAGAGATATTAATTCAATATACAGCAAGTTAAATTAATTAATTATAGTGAATACAAGTGACATGATAAAAAATTCACAAGAAATGACATAACGAAAGCAAAATCGTACTGCATTTTCTTATAAATGTTTAGGGCATGAAGAGACAAGCTCTTAAACATGTCCTTAGATGGTTAACGTTATTTCCTGTTGCCTTTAGAACACACATTTCACAAAAAAATAAATTACAAGCCTAATTCGGTTTAAAATTTTTGGTATGTATAGAAAAGGAAGTTTTTTGGAGTTAATTCTCAACATCGAGTGTTCGATGCAGTTCTTCTCATTCGCCTTCGGGGCTTTTCTTGTAGCTAGCGAACGCAAGTGAGGTCTTCAGCTTCCGGTAGAAATTGGGAGACTTCCAGTAGCTGCTCGCCTTGCTCGACAAGGGCCGCATCGCCCGACAGTCGACGCCTTCGTCAAAGTCGTCCGCCTCTGTCTTGATCTCCATCTTCTGAATGACAAGACGCAGCATCTGGTGCTGGAGATCGAGGACTTTTTGCATTTCCTTCATTCTAATTAGTAGAGACAAACGATAAAAAAATTCAATAACTTCACTTCACATGCCAAATTAACGAACGTCTTTTATATCAGGGAACAAGAAAGCAACAATGCCATTCCGATTTAATATTCACTTAATTTATCTAGGAAAAAAAAAAAAGCTAAATCAATCTATGGATATAAAACTGATAATGCATTAAGTTGTTGTACTCATGAGCATTTCATCAGTCATCTTATTTATGACACCACGAATTCTCTTTTTACACTATGAATTCTTTTCGTTTAACGACATTTTCTCTAAATTTCGTAAATGAGCATTAAGATTTCCATTCAAACATTAACATTGAAGAATTTGAAATCAAAATTAACTTATTATGGAATAGGAAAATTCACTGCATTACAATAGGTTTTCAAATTGCTGTGTCAAGTGGGAAGGAGAAAACGTAAAAATTAAATTAAAGACAGCTGAATATCATTTCGTTAAAATTGTACATGTATTTCGAAATAACTTCAATATTAAAATAGAATTTTTTTGGCTTTAATACTGTTGTTATTCAAGAGTGCTGCATTGTCTTCTTGTCATTGCCATATCATATTTCTACTTGAGATTGGTTTTTCTAAAACTCTTTAAGTTACAAACAAAATCCATATTGGATATATTCTATTGCTGATCTCGCAGACTTGCGAAATACATTAAATATACTTGGAATACGTATTCAGCTGCTATGCTAACGGCCATGCAATAAATGCATGTGTGTTCCACTTTGGCAAGAGAATAAATAACAATTGGGAACAGTCTGCGCTATAAGAAAAAAGTGGACTTAAATATTAAATTTAAAAAAAATTAGCCATAAGGATGAAACGTTTACACTTTTTTATTTCATTCTCCATATGGCGAGAATTTTTTTTTTTAAATAAAGAGTTCATAAATAGCTGTTTCAATAATGGAACACTTTAATTTTCGAAGAAATCAGCAAATTTTCGGCGCATTTTCATAAAAAGATTATTATGAAACAAAAACCCCAATAAAACAAACGAAAAAATATCTGAAACCTTCTTACATGGAAAACATGTTCATCACAGGTACAATCAAAACAAATCTTGTTTTAATGTCGATATATCGATGACACGCTCATTGCATACGATGACAAAAGAGTTTGCAACGCCAATGAAATTCTAAGGTCCTTCCATAACAGAATTATTTACACAATGGAAGAGGAGTGCGAAAATAAAGATCGATTATAGCTGTAACCATTCATACAATGAGTGTCATGGCTTAGAATTCAAGAGTTTTCGAGCTTTACATCTATTAGGTCCAGGGGAAAGTTTTTTCGTTTCTTCACCTCTCGTCGGATGATTTGAATAATGCAAAGTTTTTATACATTAAAGAGAAATGGTTAGTCATTCTTTTGCACTTAGTTGTCTAAGTGAAAACATTCAATTTAATTGTGGAAAAAAGTCTGAAATGGCACCTACATCACCAATAATTCGAGCCTGCCTGTTGTATGAATTTAAACTTTGGCCATAAAGCAGCGGAGGCTGCTCGTAACATTTGTGCAGCATTCGGTGATGATTCTTTCACCGACTGGACGGCACAGAATTGGTTCAAAAATTTAGAACTGGTGATGAGCGTCTTGAAGATTCTTTTGAGTGTTTGGTGGGCAACAGCTGGTGTAGACCATTATGAGCTCTAAAATCCAGGACAAACTATCACAGCAGACGTGTATGTTGGTCAGCTTCAACGTACACATGAAATAATCAAGCAAAAACAGCCATCTCTTGCGAACCGTATAGTAAAACTCCATCTAACCTCTCCCTAACTGCGCTTGTTCGGCTTTCTCACCCTGCATATGATTACATTGTTACTTAGTTTTAATGACCATTAAACATATATGAATTGCATTTCTTTATAAAGAAAACAAAATAAAGCGCTTGCAGCACGATGTCGCGTTGTAATTAGGCTTCGACCAATCGCAGTTAGGGAGAGGATAGCTGGAGTTTTACTATAAGTGTGTTGTTTTTCTTCATGACAACGCACGTCCGCATACGGCAAAGCTGACCCGTCAGGCAATAAACAAACTTGCCTGGGAAGTGTTACCTCATCCACCGTACTCTCCGGATATCTCTCCAACAGATTATCACATTTTCCGATCTCTCGATAACCATTTGTTTGAGATACAAGTGCTTCAAGACAGAAGAAGGGCTAAAACATGAACTGGGTGTGTTTTTCAACTGTAAAACTCGTGACTTTTATAATAAAGGAATTTATGATTTAGTATCTCGTTGGGAGAAGGTTGTTGATAATGGAGATTATTTCGATGAGTAAAAAATTCATTTATGCATTAATCTGAGCGCCAATTGTAATATTTGCAAAAACGAAAAACTTTCCCCTGGACCATGTTACCGAAAAGCGTAAAAACTACGTACGTGACAATCACGTATGCCGAACTAGAGATACACTGGATAGGAAATAAGATAGAATAAAGTAATATTTTCTCTTTGGGGTTATGTGAATGTCTATGTACTATCACTGCCGAAAGATCTGTCAGAATTACGAAGCCGCATGACAAGTTCGATATGAGTTCCATTTCAAAATAGCGAACGTCAAAATTACGAAAAAAAAATAGCGAAACAATAACCGCGTAACTAATATAAGCGAATGAAAGTATCGAAACCAAAATAGCGAATGAAAAATATCGAAACCAAAATAGGGAAGCAAAAATAGCGAATTTTGAAAATATGTTCAAATTTTTCGTAATTGACTGTCCTCGCCAAAACTTTGTATGGACTACAAATATTACCATCAAATGTTACGGGAGAACGGGTACTGACGGTCACTGGGTAATGCTGGTCACCAGAGTATCTCGCATCTGCTTTGTAGTAGAAACACTCTAGCACATCTGGGTAATGTCATCATCACCGTTTGGGAAATTACTGGCGAGCGAGTCGTCACCTGGACATTATCTGTTTAGCTGTAGTGTTGTCAAGTTGTATTCACTGTCTTTCCTTCTAAGAAATTAACTTCTTTGAACTACAACAAGTTTACGAGTCCACTTGCATATGAAATGTTTTTTTTCCCATAAACTCTATGATGTATGTAATGATAAATCGAACATTTATTTAAAATGTAGCATAGATAGTTATTTTGTTTTTACGTCTATAAATATTGCTTACTCTTAGGGTAATAGCAGTCAGTCGTCTGATGCAGAAGAAAATCAACGCTATAATTCTGGTGATGATGTGGAACATGAAGATGATGGGGGAGCATCTGTGCGAGATTATTTTGAGCGAGATGGTGACCTCTGCACTTCTTGCGACATGTAGACTTATCAAGCCTGCTTTAGATGCTCTAGATGGGATACAGCAGATGGATTTTGTGTGCAAAAAGTTTGCAGTGTGAATTCCTAGTGAACTCTTCCTTGAATATTCAGGTCCTATAGAAGTGTTCGTTTTTGTTTTGTTTAACTTGATTAAAAATGATTTCATTCTAGTCCAATTAAATTTATTATCTAGCCAACTTTATGTATTTAGAATTCAATTGAAGTATATAATTAATATTTATTTGAACACATTATTTTTTCAATGTGTTTTAAAAAATCCAAACTCTACCGTCATTACCCATCACGCGGGGAAATACCGGTTAATGTACCATACACATATTTTCTTCATTTACACCAAATCCATAATAAGTAGAAAGATTTCCCTTAATTCATTTGAAGTGCACATCTTAGGCTATTATGTATCAAAAATGGCGTACTTATGGTATGTACTTTTATTTTTATTGTAATTTGTTCTTAAGTGATGTCATACCCCCGCTCTCCCCTATAAGTCATTAATCGTTTGTAGAATAATAAAACATTTTTCCCTTCGCGGATTTTATGTTTGAAACGTATAAGCGAGAAAATTAGATTGTGGCAAAATGTATTTAAGGTAAAAAATAAAAGTTTAAAATTCGATTACATAACTAACTATTAATGCTTAAATAAAAACATTTAAATTAATATTATAGGGTAAAGCAGATGATAGATTAGACGGTATTTTCGCTATTTACGTTTTCGCTGTTTATTAGTCGCTATTAAGGTTTCGCGAATTTTGATTTGGTATTAAGGTTTCGTTAATATTGCTTCGCTATTAATTATTACCTATTAAGGTTTCGCTATTATTTTTTCGCTATTTTAACGCCATATGCTGTCGCGTGGATGGATTGGACTATCGTTTGGACGTTTGCCGCGGGACATTTATTATATGCCACTTTCATATGGAATTGTTAGTGCCTTGCAGTCTTCTATCAAAAATATTTTATCCGCAATAAATGATCAAAAATGTAACATTATTTCTAATTCATCTTGTAATAACAAAAGTGGCTTTATTATTTTAATTTTGAGTTGAAAGAAGTTTTTGAGAAGAGTGATGTTATATTGTTTAAAAATCTGTAAATCTGTATGGTTGATGTTTTGCTTTATTGTGATTGTAGTTTACTTGTGCAATTGTTACTGAAACATATTGTAAGTAGATTTCACAAGCAGGAATTATTACATTTAGTGGTTTTTCCAAATTTTTGTTTAACTCCTTGTAACGAGTTCATCTTTTTCTCGTTGTTCTTTCGTGTTTACCTGTAAGTCCACCAATCAATATCTTAATTTGGATCTCCTGATGTATTATATTTTCGCTTGTTTTTAAGTCTTTTTTGTAATCATAACCCGTGAAGATGGAGAATAAACACGTTGGTAAAATATTCCATTCCTTATATGCCCTGGCTCCACCCATCGCTACAACACCGATGCTGTGGAAGAGCCTTTAGCACACGCCGCTCCGGAAATAATCCGACACATATCAGAGAGGACATGTACCTGATCCTATTTATAAAGATTACCGTTGGACGGTGGTCAGTAAGCACGAAAGTGATTTAATTGCATTCCACCTATTAGGTGTACGCGATTCTCACCTATTCTGTACAATTAATGGGAGTTCTTACAACTGATGGTAAATCTTTGATATCTTCATTTCTTTTAACTACATCTCGTCATAATTAGTATGAAGCAAAAATACAAAAAAAAAACAAAAACAAAAAAAAAACAAAAAAACAATCTATTTTTTCTTATTAGACAAGAAACTCTTTCTAGCCTTTACTTTAAGTAAGAGAAGAAAATTATTTATTTAATATTTACTGGCATGTTTTGAGCAATTTTTGAAGAAAAAGATTTGCCACCAATCTGATTCGAATGAATTTTAGAAACCATATCTCATGACACTTGGAAGAAAAAATCAATGTTCTATTGATCTAAATAATAATGAAATATCGACCTTCAATATTAAAGGTTCGAAGGAGTACGTGAAAGTAATATCAAAAACAATTCAATTCCTACTTTTCACTAAATCACGAAGATCAAGCGCATTTGGAAGGAAACAAAATTTATAAAAATTTAGAAAATAAAACCAAAACCAAAAAAAAAAAACAAAACAAAACAAAAAAAAACACAAACCCTTTGAATTTAAAATTTATTTTTGCAACACTGAAATCTAGATTTCAAAGAAAGGATAGGGGCAAAACAAAATGGGATTTCATATTATAAAAAAAAATAAAATTCCATGCCTTTTCTTCTGTTTGCACAGTTCTTCGTAGATGACGTCTTCCTCTTGCATATGTTCCAATGGAATATCGGCAATAGAGGGTTGCGACGATCCTAAGTATTTACTCACCAAATACCAGAGCTAATGAATAAGGAGAGAAAATGGATAAAAAGAATTAAATTCATCATGCATGGTAATGAGATTGTATGTTAAAGAACGCAACGTACTTAATTTGTATAATGAACGTAACAATATTTCTTTCATTATTATTTCCTAGTTCAAAAATATTTCCTTACAAATCTAACATGACAAATCTGAGAAGCCAATTTTATGTGGTTTTTTTTGTACAGTTGATGAAATTAATATCTTGTAATTTTTGTACAGCCCAATTATTTGTCAAGTTTATTACAATAATTCGCCAAAAAGAATTTTAGATTATTATTCATATGCCATTTTCAATTTTTTTGTATAAAGACGATATTGGAGTTTTGTCAAGCTTTGATAATCTACATTAATAATCTAAATTATATAATATCCATTCTTTTCAATACAGGAATAAATAATTAATAGTATTCAAGCTGTAATTAATGTAATATAAAATACAGGAAGAGGAATTTCTTTTGCTATAGATATTAAGAGGTAAAAATGTCTCTGCTATAATGAACTGCAATGTTATACGTGTACATCAGGACACTCATGGTTTAATAGTCATTCTCTTTGGTAGCAGATTTCATATATTTCACGGGCTTTACTGATTTTGCACATATTTCATTTTTTTTATTTATTCCAGATAGGTATTAATACAAGACATTGATAGCTTTGAACTTTCCAGAGAGCGTTCTGAGAAAATGTAAAACACAAAGGAATAGGAGAATGACATTCCCTCCATTCCAAAATTTTCTTAAAAATATTCAATTTAAAAATCTATTAAATTAATAGTAGAAATATAGGACTAAAATTTGGAAAAAATGAAGTATTCACAAAAAATGTTAAAAATTATAATATCTATTACGAGTATTAACTATTCAAACTACAAAAAGGATAAAATTCGTTAACTCAACTTATTTTCCACAATAATAATACAGTGGGATTAAACTATTTTACTATATTCGTGTTCTCCGACTTATTATTAAAGTATTGTAAACGATAAATGAAAACTCAAGCTTTCGTGTTTTTAGAAATTTATTTTCGCGTTTTAAGAAACGATCATATCTTACAGAAACACTTGCAAACTACTACGATTAGAAAAGAAGTTTAAAACCTCAACAATTTTAGAAGAAGCGTAAATGCATATTTCAGAAGATAAGTTTCATCAACAGTATGACAAAGGGATGACGGAACTAGAATCTAAAGAAACGGTTATCATCCTAAGATGCATTTTCAATTTAAATCACTATACATCAGAAAACGAAATTGAAAGCAAGTTGGCTTCACTGCAGACTCATAATTTTGGATCTATCCCAAATGCTAAAAAGTAAATCACGTGCATGGTCCCATTCCTGGTTGGTGGTGAATAGACTCATTGGATTGGTCTGTATTGAACTGGTTTCCTGATTGGTTCTTTTAACTCATTGAAATGAGTCCTCGAATGATAGTCAACCTCTGCCACTGTCCTGTTGATGATGGAAGCTTTCGTCTAATCGTATTTGTAAAGTTGAGGTTTTAAATTTTCATCTAAGATTTACAAATTTAAGAAGTGACGCTAAGAAATCTTACAGTGGGACAATGTCCGCATTTATTTGGGTAATCGATGGCTTCCTCCTTATCGACACGGTCGAGAAGAAACCGAGGTAATTTTCGTTCCAATTCAGTGTGAAGTTCCACCTGAAATAAAAAAATATTTTCCCCCTCTCATTCTTTTCTTATTATAAAATTTTTTTTCTTTAATACTACTTATAGTAAAGGATCAATGACAATCAGCTAATTTTCAAACAAGCAGCAATGAATTGCGCTAACCTGCATTGCTATTCTCTTTAACTGTGCGTTACGTCTAACGGCTTCGATATCGCCAACAGCCAAACCAATCTATAGAAGGGAAATAGTGTTTTTAAATGTTTAATCATTTAAAAATTTCAAGGGTGTAGGAGCTCGTAATGGTTATTAATAAAAATTAATTGATTTTAAGTTCTTCAATTTGATTTTTTTTTATTATTATTTATTGTAATCCAATACGTCCATCCAGAACCTGTATGGCCTGAGGCCGACGA
>JAHWFO010066978.1:1748245-1760959 GCA_023313115.1 Rhysida immarginata | reverse complement strand
AAACAAGATGTTTTATCCTAAACAAAATGGGCTTCATTAATCAAGAGAGCTCCTGTTATATTGATTAGAAAATTAATAGATAGAACCTACCCTTGAATATTTTCAAAAGGCACGCGAATTTACGATTTCAAGAGGGACGAGATTGATTTAATCTTGGATCTAAGAGAAATTTCTTCCGAATAATGATCGATGATCATAATTTATTGCCCGTGATATTGCGAGAGTATTGATTATTTATTGTAGTCTTATTTATACTCTTGGTACGTGATTTTCCCATTTTTCCCAAGAAACGAAGGCTTAACAAGATTTTTTAAAAGATCATCCAGACAAATATAAAATATAAAAAATACAGTGCAATGCAATTTGAAATATGTTTAAATTTAAAATTTAAAAAATTATACTCTTAATAAAAATAACTACATAAATAGAATAAGTTCAAACCTCCTTGCTTGCTTTTGAATTTTGCCGATGGATTGTCACGAGTTTTGCAGCAAAATATGTGACCAAAGCTAAGAAAATGATGTAGACGAATAGATTGATGAGGTGGAAATGCATACCATAAGCGTGCCTGGAAAATTTTAAAACGTGAAACTTTTTCTTCTGAAATAAGTATCAGCAAAGGCTTAAACATTTCAAAAGACATGCTTTTAAAGTAATAACAACTTTTTATTTGATCGATGAATACGAACTCACCATTTCATGTGTAGGTAGCGTTGGCTGACAGGGTGAGTGAGAAGCTCCACGCGGCGATGTTCAACCATCGTCTGAAAGGAAAATTGGAAGGTAATAGACTATTAACAAAGTAAGTAATTAATGGTCTTCATGAAAATAAATCTAGAATAGCGGATTCCCAAATGCATTAAAAAAACCCTTGTTCTAGAATGATTTTGCTATAAAAAGTTTTTCTTTGATACAAAAAACGTATGATTAATTGAAGGTTGGTTTTGAATTCAATTCAATGTTAAAATTAAATTTACCAACATACCCAACTACGCTTGCTTTGTGGACCTCGAAAAAGAATATGACAGAGTTCCTCGGGAGAAGCTCTGGCAAGTGTTGCAAGAGTATGGAGTGGATGGGCAATTACTGGTTGCTATCATGTCTCTGTACGAAAGCTCTGAGATGTGTGTCCGGATAAATGGCATTAAGTCAAGACCGATCACCGTGGGTGTTGGACTCCGCCAAGGGTGCGTACTGTCGCCCCTCTTGTTCATTATCTTTATGGACTGGATAGACAGGGGCAGCCGAGGCGATGAGCGTATTTGTGTGGGTGACTGCTTGGTTGAGAGGTTGCTCTTTGCTGTCGACCTTGTCCTCCTTGGGTCTTCTCGCACTAACCTTCCGCATGCACTAGACCGGTTTGCAGACAAATGTGAAGAAGCTGGAATGAAGATCAATGTGGCTAAGACTGAGGTTCTGGTCCTTTCAAGACAGCCTGCTCAGTGCGCACTCCATGTTAGGGGAGCCCCAATGAGACAGGTGGAGAAGTTCAAGTATCTTGGGATTGCATTCACGAGTGATGGCCGGCAGGAAAAAGAGTTGGATAAGCGGGTTTGAAAAATAAGTAAGTAAGTAAACCCAGGAATTAAAAAAAATTTGTTCAGGACTCCAACGGAGATCTGAAGAACTAAAATATCAGCCTAGGATCAGCATTTCTCACAATACAGTATTTAGCACTATGACCCATTATGTCGGATTGTAGTGGATCGCAATCACAATTCAAAAACTGTTCGCGACCCACCAGTTTGAAAAATGTTGGCCTAGGAAATTGATTTATTCAAATCAAAACTGGAGCCCTACACTCATTCATCTACCATGAATCCAGTTCTCTAGAATCAAAGATAACAATGCGAATAAGGAGCAAGAGACCTGTTTTAGTTGGCCAGGGTGTGTCTAGTTGCCCAATATCCAGCAAAACCAAAGCATTAAAAACTTAATTTTTTCTTGTTTGAGTAGGCTATTTATTATCTAAATAATTATATAATCTATTCTTAAAAAAAGAAATTTCTTATTATAGACGATTACATTTAAAGCGGGTAACGGAAGGGGTTCCGGGTTCTTGTCATACTGAGCGGTAGATATAATTTTTTCATTGGACCACTGAAGAAGTCGAAAATTGTACTTCACCTAAAAGTAATAAAAATATGATTTCAAATAAATACTAATCTGTTATATCTGAAAGAGAACCAAAAAAAAATTTCTAGTGATAACTCACGTAATAATCTTTGGAATCTTTTTTATAATCGGAATGAGTAATGCATTTATGGAGTACTGCCTATGTAAGGCAAACGCAAATAAATAAATAATAAATAAAATAAATAAATAAATAAATAAAAATAAATAAATTTCAAATAAAATTTTCATTTTAAACTCTTGAAAAATTTATTTTGAAAGCTATCTTTGGATATTTTCTTACCATGAAAACGTCAGGCATTTGAGAAATGAGTGCTTGAGACGTGCAGTAAAAGACATGGGAGACAGCATCCATCAACTCTGCCCATCTAAATATTTTAAGAAAAGTATTAACGTGAATTTTATTTTTAACAATGTTGACATAGCATTTTAAATAAAGTTGTTAATTCATTTCTACCGAAGAACTGAATGTCTTACCTTTTATCATGGGTGACGAGAGCCATGGTTGCTTCGTGATGCTTCTCCAGGATGGCTATGTCCAGTGCCGACTGGCCGAGATTGTTCACAACGAATTTGCAATTCATATCGAGTAGGTAAGTAATAGCTGCGGCTTTATTGGATTTGGACGCTAAATGAAGAGCTGTGTTCTTTGGAAAAATACACTAAATGTTACTGAACTAGGTAATATAAAATAAAGTTCTAACACACTCTAACAACTCATGATTAGGAATTAATGGTCTGCCATTATGAAATACAATCAATGACTTACTCCGTTTTTGTCTATTTGATCCAGGAGATGAGAATGGATGCAGATGAGGAGTTCCATTGTTTGAGTGTAGCCATTTTCAGCTGCTAAATGGAATGGAGTACGACCATCGTGATCCCTTAAGATGTACAGAAATGTTTTATATTACAATAAGCAATAATCATTTGTAAAGTGTTTTTTTTAATTTTTTTTATAAAAAGTTTAAATATAGTATAATTTCAGAGTTGCATCTAGCAAAATGGCAGGGCAGGGAAGTGAATAATAATTAGGGCATATTTGGTCAGAAAGTAGGACAAGTTAGAGATATAAGCGCACATTACAATGGTTACATAATAAATCCAACGAAAAAGGGCAGGGCGCCGCGCCCTTCTGTTTCTACCTAGATGCAACACTGAATTATAAGCTTTGGTGTTTCGGTGATAATATATATCATTTAATGTATAAAACACAAATAATTTCCAAATCTTCGGCATATTAAATCTGTTAACCTGTGTAAAAGAGCTCCTTTAGCTAAAAGAAGTTGGACGACTCTAGTGTGACCATTCTGTGATGCTATGTGAAGAGCCGTCAAACCGGCTCCATCTGTTTCGTTGATAATAAATGGCCCCTTGTCACTGCACAATAATTGACGAACAGTATTATAGCGACCGTATCTAAAAATAAAGGTATACTGTCACATTTTTTATGTAAGATATCAAGCCCGTTAATCTTTTATATAAAACATGGTGATCAAAATATCCGAATGCACCCATAAATTCACCATATTCGAATCACCACTCTATTTCATCTTTAATATAAAATTTCTACCTCGCAGCAAAATGCAGCGGGGATTGATGGTCGTTGTCTTTCATATTTATCCGGGCACCCAGTTTGATGAGAGATTCGATGCTACGAAAATAGCCGTCACGGGACGCATAATGCATTGGAGTGCATCCTTTAGTGTCTTTTTCATTGAGCCTATCTTCGATGGGAATTCGAAGCTAAAATCAGAAATTAAAACCCATAATCAGTGGAAGATAATGATGAGAATATTTTTTCCTTCCTCCATGATAAGAGTATTACCTGTTGCATGAGCAGGGCAAATTCTTCAAGGTTGCCACCGTGCATAACGATAAAATGGAGGACATTGCGATTATTTTGATCCTTGATGGTAGTGTTGGCACCGATGTTGATGAGGGCCTTGGCTGTTCTCCATCCAGCCCTAGAAGCAGATAATAGGAGTGCCGTCCTCTGCTCTTTGTCAACGGCATCGATGTTGGCACCCTTTGAAAAAAAAAAATCGAAAAAATGCTCATGCTACAATAGTAAAAATACTAGAGCCTATTATTCTGCGCATTTTATGAGAACTATTAAACTGAACGGCTAATCTTCACTCCGTCTAGCGAGGTTGTTTTTTTTTAATATATAACGCAAATTACTGTAACACTAAATTTAACTATTTACAAACGTCATTTAAATATTTTATTAGGTGTTCTTTATGAACTCTCATATACAAGATGAAATTGAAAAAAACAAATGAACTGCACAGTTTATGAAATAAAGATAGTCTATTAATCCGTACCAAATTCTTCCGTATATCTCCAGAATATCCAAGGCATTCAGTGGCTAAAAGGAAACGGGACATTTGGAGGTTCTGTAGACATCTCTGGACATTTTTAGATGATTCATTTATTTATTGGATATTGGATATCCTTTGGACGTGTGTTGTATCGGCAGGGAAGCCGATGCGAAAACGAATTTGGAACTCTACTTCCCGGACATCTCGTAGCGCAGCGGTAGACCTCATAAACTCACTGACAAAGATCGTCGAGTACTGCAAAGGACTGCCCAGGTTAATCTGCTTACTTCCGCTGCCAGAATCACAGTGGAATTTGGACAAACAGCAGGAACCATTGTTAGCATCAATGCTGTTCGGCGGGAGTTGAAATAGATGGTCTACTAAGGATTTTGCCACCGGAATTAGTAAGCTTAAGATCATCTAACGAAAGTGGCAAAACTCATCGTATCTGAAATCGTGTTGTGTGGAGCGATAAATCTCACTATACATTTTGGCAGTCTAATGATCGCACATGAGTATGGAGAATGCCCGGTGAACGTTACATTCTTTTGTTGTGCCAGCAATCAAATTTAGTGTGGGACTATTTTTCTTAGAATACCGTGCGTTCTCTTGTATTTGAAGAAAACTATAGATTCCAAGGTTTACCTTGACATTCTAGACATTTCTGCGCTGCCTACAATATGATAACTGTTTTGACTAGGTTCAATTGTTTATCAACATGACAATGTTTCCATCCACAAATCAATATGCCTAACTGGTTGGTTCGATGAGAGACCCGACCTCAGCTCAACAGAAATTTCCTGTTGTAATCTTCCAGAGACTTGTGGAAAGTTTTCCTAGATGAGCATATAGGGGAGAGTAGGGCAAAGTGGATCACTTAATTCTAGGTTAAGATTAAACCTACGCAATTTGAGTTAGTTTTCTCAGATTCACACACATCCAATACCTCAAAGCAATGGAAACAATCATTTGAAGCAATCACAGTTATATACTCTAGCATTTTTTAAAATATTAATCTTTTTTATAAATATGTGCAAATTATCCACTTTGCCCCACTATGGGCAAAGTGGATCAGTAGACGGGGGCTAACTGGATCATACACGCAGAATAGCCTAAGAGGTACAGTGATCACAGACAAAATCAAGTTGTCCTTCATAGGATGCCAATGACGCCGGAGCTTTTGAAAGTTCAAGTTTCTTCACACGTTTCTTCGAACCTTTGCCTCTCGAGCTTCTAGCTGCAGAATTGGATGATTTTTCCTTTTTCTGGCGAGCTTGTCAATATTTCGGAAGTTTCATCCTGACACTTCGTTTACGCACTTCTCCAACAAAAACAAAAGAATTCCATGAGCAACACATTAAGCCTAACGGGCGAAAACTGAGTCGAATTATATTATCGATAATCACTAACACACATATCTAGAAGAAATTTTGATCAAACGCGTCATTACTGAACTGCAGTTAAATGATAAAACATTGTAAATTTTACGAAAACCGCATGTAAACACATTAACTTACATAATTTACTTCGTTCGGTCTTAACATGTCCCAGGATGACTTGTACTCTGTGTGCACTGACTAGGCAACACACGTCATGTCTTTTATCTGGAAAAAGGGAAATATTCGGCTGAATCGCTTTGCCCCACTTTCCCCTAGCTGCAAAAGGTATCCCGACGCTCTATTTAATAGCATTTAGATTGCTAAGTGTCCCAGTATTTTTGGCAAGAACTCTCATAGAAGTACCGACTGGTATCACAGACGATACTGACAGTTTCTCGTATTTCCTAAAATAAAACTTTAATTTCAGCATTATTTATGCTCAGCTTTTACATTTAGAGTTTGTACTACCTAAGAAAATTATGAATGACTCTCACCTCTGCCACTAAATATTTGACTATCTCTGCGTGGTCGAACATGGCAGCGCAATGTAAAGGAGTCATTTTTTGCACGTCAGCAATGGAAAGGCAGTAGACTTTTTCGTCGGGTTGCATGGCGAACATGAGCCGTATGATTTCAATGGCTCCCTGAGAACAAGCAAGGTGAACAGGGGTGGACAGATTGTGCTGCTGGCTGCTGATCTTCGCACCGTTCTCTAGGCATAATTTCACGGCCTGTAAAAGAAAAAAAAAATCAAAATAACTCATGGCAGGGGTTCAACAGTTTTGATACATTGTTTGAGCAAATAATTTGTCTGGTTTATTTAGAATGTGCTTTTTAAATTTGTCATTTGAGTTTGATAAGATTTTTGGTAAGAGAATTCTATCGAAAGGTTATCTCAAGTGTAATCTTAAGAATGGATTAGCCTCACATATTAGCTTCATGCGAATACGGCATTCATCTGAGTGTTATTAGAAAGACAAGAGCATTTGGAAAATATCGATGAATAATTTTATTTATTTATTTATTATTTATTTATTTTATTTTAAGAAAATAATACAAAACAACCACCCAAGGCCAGTATGGCCGAGGCCGACGAGGTAGGTCCCTGGGTGGGTGGTTAAAACAATAAATGACGGCAAAATTTAGGGATGTAACAAAAACAAAACAAAAACAAAAAGAAGAAAGAGAGGAAAAAGAAGGAAAAAAGAAAAAGGAGAAATAAAGAAAAGAAAAGAAGAAAGCGGAGAGGAAGGAAAGAAGAGAATAAGGATGAAAAGAAAGTCAAATAACCTATCTTAAAAAACAATTCCGGACACGAATCGAATAATTAAAAAAAAAACACTTCAAGCCAGCAAAACTTCGAAACGAATTTTTCTTCCCAGCTTCACAATATTGTGATACAGTTTTTTCCACAAACTGCCGAATAAGTATGGAATTGACCACTTGAGTAGGTATATCGTTTCTAGTTGGATTTCCCCTAGTCGCTATAAAAGCTCTTAGGAATGGATTCAACCAGTGCTTGGAATCGTTGTAGGAGAATACCGCCCCGTAAATGCTGCAATTTGTGGTGGGGGGGGGGTAGGCATCCAACATTCCGTTCAATTTCATCCCGAAAATGATTGACGACATTAAGATATAAAGTACGGTAACTTTTGGTCATGTTCCTGTAATCACTCGAACATCAAACAAGGTCGTTGACATGAGGAATCTACTGGAGATGGAAATGGTACATATTATGGCCAAAAATAGACAGATCGTGTCGCCACCTCTGTTTGGAATAAATTGTACATGCATCATCGGACCTAATGTCTCCCAGGAAAACATTCCCCAAACTATGACAGAACCGCCACCAGCTGAAAAGGTCCATACCACACAAGTTGTGCCCATCGCTTTATGCTGTTTATACCCGGTAAAGAAGAAAGTGCGATTCATTTGACCAAGTAACTTTTTTCCAATAGGTTCTATCCAATGCAGATGATTACGTACCCATTGCAATCAAACGTTCTTGGTTTTGCGCTGAAAGGCGTGATACTTGTAATGGTCATCGACTTTTACAGCTGATATGGAAAATATTCAGTGTTTAGTGCATTCCTAATTTGTACTCTGCCGTGCGTTTTTGTACTGGTCGGTTATTTCACGTAATATTGTTTGTCCGTGCACGTGTACAATCTTCTCTAAGGGCCGTTGATTTTCTTGCCCATAGGACTGTCCTGGGCTCGACCTGTTCTTGATGTTATACCAACTCGGTATACACGAGCTGCCCAATAAGTTGGCGATTGCAGAAATGCTGGATCTAGCTTATACGGCACTGATTATCATGTAGTATTCGAAACTGTTTAAATTGTTGATTTTAACATCTAATTCATGGCAGATGATAAAAGTTGTCCGATTAAATGTTCAAAAAATGGGTGTAGCCAATATATGAATCTCACAGTTTGCCCTGAAATGTATTTTAATTTGGTCGCACTTTACCTTGATACATGTATTATTATACTTTGTTTCTTTATAGTTGTACTTTTAGCTTTGCGCTCTTATAATTGTTGTCTATGAGCATTATTTATTTAATCTTTATTATAAAGGAGATGCTATTTCTGGAAAGTCTGCAGTGTCTGTAAGTTATTGTTGAAGGGCCAATTGGGCGATTGTTATATACATGCATTTTTGTGTGAAGGGGATTGAAAGGATAATATTCCTGGATAATATTTTTTTTTTGTTTTTCTCTAACTAAGTAAATGGAAGGATGGCTGCCATATCAATGTAGAGCAGTATATGCTCTGTAGTGAGGGAACAATCGGGGTGTATTCGTTGTTCCTAAGCGAAATTAATGTCTTTTCATAGATGCATTACTTGTGTCTGCAATTAGTAAAATGTGAACCCTGACGTGTGTTCTAGTAGCCGCAAGGAGATAGGAATGTATATCCATAGTCAGTGATGCTCGAACTATAATTATTGAAGAGCTACTGGGTTGCTATCACTTTATATCTGGAGCTACTGGGGCTTGGTAAGGAATTTACATAAATTGCGTATTGCATATCTATGAGATGCTATGTTCCCTTTTAACCCCTTGATTGCATATTGGTGTGGAGTGATAACTAACCCTTTCTTGGAGGTTTTTTTTTTTTTTTTTTTTTTGGCCAAGGTTAATTTTCCGCAAGAAGAGCATCCACCTGTAACCCTTACAAACTCTTCTACTGGACAATATATCAGGGATATGCTGAACTGTACCGACAGGTTTGTATGTGATTGCCCCTTCCCAAGAACTGGTAGTATGTCTTATTAAATAGTAGTGTCTAAGCAGAAGAGGCATTTCCATAAATTTTTATTGGAGCGTATCTCACAGAGCTAAAACTTATTCGTTGGAGTCTCTTTATATTAATAAATCATCATTAATTGAAGTAGAACTTGTTTATTACCTCACACTCATTACGATCCAGGATCATTCCTGGCTGTTTCTATTGACAGTGAAAACAAAACACTGTTATAGCGACACCTAACATCAAAGGAAGAGGGAAAATCCCCAAATCAAGTAAACGTATTTACAAATACTTGATTATTGGTAAAAATAAGATGTAAATGGGAAAACTTTGGCGCATTGGCATTGGCTTTATTCTGCCAAGATGGTGCTGGTATAATGATACACTTTTGTCACGTAATTTTTCACATATGTATTTGACTTCCGCCCCTTCGCCCAACATAAATCCTGGATACGCCCATATACTCAGATAGTGGGATCAAATGATTGCTCCCCTAATTGGAGCTGTTCACTCTACACCAAAAGTTATACCTATAAAGTGGCCAGTCAGTGCAGTTCAATTTAAGTTTCTATTTTGAATTTAAATCACCCTATAAAAGGGCTACATTCTATAGAGTTTAAATTCATCCAGATGTATATGGAATTTACAAGAAATACAGACCTAACACCTAGAAACCAGATTTGTATCAATTTTGCATCGATTTAAAATGTATGCATTAACACGGTCTTTGGAATAAGCCATCTGAATATTTTTTTGATTTACAATAATCCATCAATGGGGTCATTTGGCATATGCTCTTAAATTATTCATAAATATAGTACTTTTATTTTAGTAGCAGTTTAACTATTTACCACGCATTTAAGCGTTGATCATTTCTTATTCTTTTCGTTCATTAACACCGATACCAAAAAAAAGGGCGTGAAACAACAGGATAAATAAATATATGCATTAACCATTTCCAACAATTTACTTGAACAATGTCGCTACTTTCCGTACTAATGGAAGTGTCCATGGAACCTTCAATTAGAATGGAATAATTGATTTATGATTTTGTGTTTCAATATTGAGTGATCAAGTTTATTCGGTCTATATAATTAATTTGGTGGCCATGAGTAGATGGATTTTTTTGTTACACGTGCCTTGATGTCGCCTCCGTTGACGGCCGAGTGAAGAGGGTCATTGCCTTCGACGTCATGTAGAGAGATCATTGCGCGTCGGTCACAACCTATGGATTCACCTGAAAATGACAAACAGGTGACATTAACTAGTGTCACATAGAGGAAATGTCGCGAGAATTTACGGCGTCGGATTACAGTATGTTATCTCGTGACAAAGTTATTGATTAACAAAATTAGAAAAGAATTTTTAATGAGGTAAATTCGATTGAAAGCTAATGAAAATAATTATGTAAGAGTTTAAAGAAAGGAAACAATCAATTATGACAATAAAGATGAATAATTGATTTTTACATGTAATGAAATTAGTAAAATAAAAAATTCTCTATGCATTTTATGTAGAAATAAACACAGACTTTTATAATAATACGTTTTAGAAAAAGTACTTTAAATCATTGATTTTATTGTAATTCTTGTTTATTCTAGCCGATGAGAATTTACTGCTTGATAACTTACCCCACCGAAGGAGGACCTCGAGGGTGCGAGCGGATGCATTTTTCGCTGCCTCATGGATTGGATAATATCCATTCCGACAGGGTTTCTTAGCACAGCATTTATATTGGGAAACCTAACGAAAGAGTACAGGTAATTGCTATGGAGAACATGAGATTTTAATAATCACTAGCATTACACAATATACTCTTCATGGTTTACATTTGTTATGTTTAGAATGATTAATGAAGATATGAAATTAATTATTTTCAGTTCTAACGGTAATGCAATTTAATTAGACATTATTACTTACCAGAATTTCAGCGCATTCTGCGAAGTCGTACATGGCGGCCAGATGAAGAGCTGTGCGGCCATGTTCCCCTCCTTGCATTACGTCTATCTTGTCCTTGTGCTTAACCAAAGCCTGTCAACAGCATTTCAAGAGTAGTTTTTAAAATTATTGAAATAATTTTATAAAGTGCTTTTTTGTTTTTGGCAATCAAATTCATAATGGTCCTCCTCCGACCATTTCCAATTTGTTAACCACAGTATGATAAAAAAATATTTAAGGTATGTCAGATACATTGATGAGATTTGGAAAAAATAAGAACCATTGGAATTAGAGAAAATATTGTGATTAAACAAACCGATGTTATATAAATCAAAACTTTTATTACTTTTAACTACGTCAATTTCATAGGCAATAGATTAATGACTCCCTAATAGGAGTGCCTAATCATAGTAATTTCTAATATGGTCATGTTGAATGGAACGGTTATTTTCTTTTTACTCATTTTGAATTAAATGAAAATTAAAAATAAGATAAAAGAATAAAGAACTCATTTCAGCACGTAAAGGTTGTATTATGTTAAGCTAATCTAAATATTAATCTTAGTTTTATTCTTGTAAATATTAGTTTTCATCTGTCGTCGAACATTCGAGATCTGGCTCATATTTTTCCGAGGATGATAGGAATTTTTTTTCAAGTTCCGTGATAGCACCTTTTTCGGAAGAGAAATAAACGCATTAGCCCGAGATAGCACCTTTATCTTATACGCATTTTCTCAAATATTCGGTGATTCCCTGCAGCCTATGAAAAATTGACGTTTCATTAAGAAGACAGCCTGAAGATAGTAACATCAAACAGTACGATATAAAATATTGTAGGCATGCGTAAATTCGAATGCTAAAGGGAAATTCAGTTTAAAAAATAAAACAGTGCTAGCAGGTTCTGGTTATGAAGCCACTCTCGTCGAAAAATCATTACTCGTATAGCGAAAGCTTGTTGACAAATAATTTTATTCATCAAGCAACAGAAAAGCAAATGAATCGACATTTACCGTAACCACGCTGACTTTATTCATTTCCGTAGCTAAATGGATTGGCGCCTGCTGTTTTAAGTTGAGGATGCGAGAATTAGCACCGTTGGTAAGAAGAAAGTCCAAGGCGTCAAGAGATTCGTTTTCTACGGCCGTGTGTATTGGCGTGTTCCCCATCTGATCTTGAGTATCCAAATCTAGACACACAACAAAACGAAAAAATAAAAATTCATAAAATCATTGCACAAAATATGACAAGGTTTTGCATATTTGTTAATACATAATTAATGAGAACACGAAGCTATTTTACTGGGAAAGGTAAACCATTTATGCTGTAAAGTAAGATCATTTTACAGGCCTTGTAAGATAAAGAATATAATGTACATAGATTTCCAACAAGAATTAGCGCTAATCTCGATTCATTGTAGCTGTAACCAATCTTAGATACAATGTACAGGGTGTCCACAAAAGAATTCCCCTGTTTTAGTTAGCTATACAGTCATGGAAAAAATGATAGGAACTTTTGTGTTTTCAACATAACATTTTTAATAATGAATTTATTTCAACGAAACGCTACACACCTGTGCCCACACTGCATTGACACCACTGCTCAAAATATTTAAAAAATTAGTTGAGCCACAACCAATTTTTGAAAAAAAGGGTGGAAAAAATGATAGGAACTAAATGAATAATCTGTG
>JAHWFO010066978.1:1675249-1739547 GCA_023313115.1 Rhysida immarginata | reverse complement strand
ATGGCTGATTTTGTGTTATAAGAAAATCAGCCATTTCATTTGCATCAATCCAGTACATCAGTTTGGGTGAAATAATTTTTATAGACTCTCAGAGTTTCTAACCAAGCATTTATCTTATTCCATTAAAATGCTATCATTTTACTTGAAGCGAGATGCCTCTTTAATGAAAATAATCTCCAGCAGAAGCAATATATTGTTGCCAACGACTTATTCACTTATACAACATTTGTAAAGCATTTATTCCACAAACAAAAAGTGGTTTAACTGCGAAAGATAAGGAGAATAAGGAGGGTGCAGCTCATTTTGATAGCCCAACTGATGGATTTGCTGCATGGACATCATTCAGTTATGCGGTCGGACGTTATCTTGAAAGCTTAGGACACAATATCTACTAAGAAGTGCTAACTGGTTAATGCACAGCTTTTGTGCATTTGCAGCATATCTTCAGGGTTAGGACTTGATCCCGTCGGAGAAAAGAATAGTGAATGAACCGGCAGAGGGTCATCAGAAGTATCAAGTTTTTTTTGTATGTTCGAAGTTCTTTCTAGACGTCTCTTGCTTCCACCCGAACTTGTACGATTGCCGTACAATATCCACTTTTCGTCAAGAGTGGTACTACATTGCAAAATTTTTCCTGCTTGCTTTTTTGGAGGGGAAAAGAACACACCTCCAATCGCTGTGCTTTGTTCTGATAGGGTAGTTTGTGTTGCTTTCTTGCCACTTATCGAGCTTTCGTACTTTCCCTATTATCCTGAAGTGCCGGGTAACAGAAGGCTAGTGGTGTACCTACCTTATGGGTGATCTCTTGCTCCGTCAGTCGTGGGTCTGATTAAATCGTGGGTGATTCGCCAATAGAATAACTTAAACCCTTAATCGACCATTTCATTTGAAAGAATCTAAAACATCATACAGGTATGAGAAACTGTTTTACAGAAAATTACCACGCTATCATTTCTTTGTTGCTTTTCATCACCATATCATTTCAAATAATTTGATTTTTAAGCATGAATGTTTAGACAATATTTTAGAAAGAGGCTAAAACATTTAAGAATACATAAACCAAAAGAAACAAAAAAAGTAAAGTAAAAATTCTTAATAATGCACAAATGCTTTTCATTTCTTATATAATATCAATGCTAGTACTGTTCTCTAAATACAAACACATCGAGCTATATAGCTATTAAATGCCAAAATTAATATATCATGAACAAGGACAAAAACAAAGAAACAAACTTCTGATAGGGTATATTTAGAATATCAAGCACACTTATTACATGACTGCTTGGTGTAAATTTGTTGGAACATAACAAGTATTAAAGAATAATTGTTCTATTTATTGGCAAAACTGACTTGTATCATTGCGATAAACTCATGGAATGGCGAATCTCTCTTCCAAAGGCGAAGCTTCTGGCAGAAACGATCCATGACTGAACAAAGATTGCTCACAGAATGATTTACCTGGGCTTTTGAGAAGAGGGCTTGTTAGGTAATCACTTTTAATAGCGCTTTCAATTTATTTATTTTTTTACTATCATTTATCATTCGCCTATCACGATCATTTTCCACGAAATCACTCTTCCAGACCGTTGTTCACCCCTGAGGTCTGCTCAACAGATACACGGCCGCCACTCTTCCCCTGTTGGTCAACACACAAAGAGAAAGAAAAGCAATTAATCGCTCGATTCAATTATTCAAGGGACGGTAATTAGATAATGAAAAATCGCCCTCCTCCCCACTCTTTCTCTTTCTCTCTCTCTCTCCCCCTATGAAATTCTTGCTGGTGTCGTCTCTATTCCCCTTGCCTTCATCGCCACACCCTAAACACAGGAGGGTAAATATCATCACGTGACATTCAACACACGTTTGCTGATTTTTTTTTGAAACCTGCCTTCGTTTATGGTTCATCATTCAGTTAACTTAGCAAAAATTTTCGTGAAAACTTATTTTTCTCCCGTAATTTAATTTCACTCTCAATTTTTCGCATGTTGTTTCATGGCAAAAGAACAACACGATTAGTGACTTCAGGGACTTCTAATTTAAATTCTATTTATTTTTAATAGGCTGCTTGCTTTAATTTAATAAAATCGTTTATTTTTTTCCCATCAATTACTGTTTCAAACGGCTTTAAATGTTTGGCCTGAAGATGTAAATACTGATTCTCTTTCTAAATTAATCGTTTACCTTGCTTTAAGAGAGTGCTCGGGGAAAAATTAAATAATATGAAGGTCAAGTTGCAATGAAAAATTGACACGCAGGAGAATTAACCAGCTGCGATCGAGTGATATAATAAACAACGAATTTACTCGTATCAAAGACTGAAGTAAATATATTTTGGAAAACATGTGGTCGCCATAATTCAAAAACCAACACTTATTTTATAATGCCTGTAAAACGCTTGTTATTCGTAATCACCCACATCTAAAAAAAAAAAAAATTACTGAAGAGGTGTTTATTTCATTTTTTGCTTGGGCACCCAATTCTCCTAAGTGTTGTTTATGGTTGACGAATTGTTTAACAATCCGTAACAAATCTTTCTGACAATACTACAGTGAAGTTCTTATACTAGATTCTTATACTCTTATTTTTGACAGTGAATCGAACATATTTTTGATAACTTTATCAGTCAATCAGTCAGTCTGTGAAAGCGAGAAATGATTTCTTGAAAGAGAGAAACTGCATATAAAAAATAAAAAAAAAAAATAAAAAAACACGTTCAAATCGAGTTTTTTTTGCAGTTTCAAATTTTATTTTATTTTCAAATGTTTTATTCTCTTTTTTTCAATTATTGTCTTCAATCGCGACACAAGTAATATTTATTAAAACTGATGTACTTTCCATCGCTAAAAAATTACAGTGGGGACAGATTCGTCAGTGTTGTTACTCAACCCCCTAACACTTTAGATTAGAACAGTCTTCATGTTTCTCCCATTACAATTTATATACTTTCTGGGCTTATCACATGATTGGATAATGATTGCGTGATGATGAATCATCGCTCAGACGACGGGTTTTAGGAAAACTCACTGCGTAAGAAAAACACTGCGGTGAACTTCCTCTTCACACATTCGAGGAACAAATCTTAGCCTAGTAATTTTGAGTAAAAAGAAAACGGAAGGTTTGAGTGTACGAGTTTCCATAAAGACCCAACAAAATCTTTGCTATACTCGAAGAAGTCAGAAATCTCTTCCAAAATTTTACGTGGATCTCTCGAACTATAATTAGTATGTTCTTGCTGGAAGCACTGCTAATATATTTCCTAGCTTTTAATTTTATTTGGAATCGATTTCGAATAACTTATCAAATGTTTTTTGCCTTCAATTGTTGAAGAGCATCTCATCTTTTTGCTCTATTTTTCCCTATATGAAGAATGTAAAGACACGCGGTACGTTCGAAATTTTTCCATGAAATTAAAACTGTTTTTCTCATTCAACACCATTTTATTGTGATTACTTGCATAGAATACTGATACTCTAAAATCTAATGTTGTGCGGCAACTTGCAAAGTGATGTTTAAAGGAGGCGTGTTAATTCTTGGTAATTTGTGCCTTTTCTTTACGACTTTATCTTATAACGTGTACGCGTGTTCGGGACAAATACAACGTTCATTATTCGAAACCGCGATTCAATGGACTCGAGAAATTGAAAGCTTATGCTCTCTCAGCATCCAACAGGCAAAAACTCTAATTGGAATGGAAGAGAAATGGCGCACTTATTCGTGCCTAGTATTTGGTCACTTTTTGATGCTTGCCCCGTCTGCTTCTAAGAAGCATGACTCTTAAAATTACATCTAAACGAAATTTATACATTAAAACTTGCACGTATTGCTACGCACTAGAGTCATGTATTAGTTACACTAGATGCTTGCATAAAAGGGGAAATACATTTTTATATGCCATCACGTGGCTTACATTAAACATTTTGTCCCTCATTTCCCATTAGCAAAGTTTCGCGTGTATCACAACATTTTGGTTTAACGGCAGATCATAAAAGACCAATACGGGCAATGCGTGATTCGTCTGCAGAGACATAATCACATTACTCGATTCTGATGTAACCAATTTTCACACGACTAAGAAAAAAGGTCCTCTGTGGCAGCTTTTAAATAATGCGGGACTTTATGAACCGTATTATCATCTTTGATTCAAGAAGCTGTGCAATTTATATATGAGAATGTCACATCAATGCTAAATCCCAAAATGATAGACACTCGTTGAATATTCGTACAGAGAAAATAAGAAAAATAAATTAATTAAAATGCAACGCCTTAAAAACATTTTAGTTAAGATTTTTTAAGCGACCTCTGTAGGTTAGGCTATATGCTTAATGTATTTTAATGCTATCAAATCTTTTTGCTCTACCCATTTTTTAGATTATGATTGTAGCCTTATTGGGAAGATTACTGACAACAAAACGAACAGCGCAGTAGTTCAATAAGGGAAACCACCTAAATAAATTACCAATCCAACTTCCACCCAAGAAGGTGGATTGCTAAGATTGCGTGTATTATGAGTTTTTGCCGCGTGGCCAAACTAATGTATACTGCCGTAAGCTGGACGAAAGTCACCTGAATATCAAGTAACAAATAAACTTCGCTCGTTACAAATCGTTTGGGTCTCATACTCTTCCGACCACATCTGTCTATTGGAAACATGCAGAAAATCATCGCCTAGGGCAGTGGTTCCCAAAAGTTTTCGACCCACGAACCCCTAGCGCGAACCACTAACTTATAAATATACAAAAATACATGCATATAATACAAAAAATCCGCCATTACAGAAACACACTACATGATCAAAGGAGTTGGGACACATGTTGCTCTACCGTAAAGCCGCAAAAAGCTTCAATCAGTAGTGTGTAGGACCACCCCGAGCTGCTATCACTGCCTCCACCCTATATGGCATACTGTCCACAAGTTTACGGTATGTGTCCACAGGTATTGAGCTCCATTCCTCGAGGAGTGTCGTGGTCAGTTCCTGGACAGATGTAGGGCGAACCATCCTGGATCTCACACGTCGTTCCAATTCGTCCCAAAGATGTTCGATGGGGTTGAGATCAGGACTCTGGGTGAGCCAATCCAGTTCTTCAACCAGTTTCTCGTCAAACCAGTCGGATATGGATCTTGCCTTGCGGATTGTTGTGCTGGAAGAGGAACGGCCTGTCACCGAAGTGTTCCCACAGTGTTGGAAGTGCCCCTTTATCCAGAATAGTCCTGTAGCCATCAGCATTGAGGTTTCCGTCCACCTTGATGAGCGGGTCCAGTCCAGTCCAGTCAAGGAGAAACACCCCAGGTGTTCACAGGGGTGTTCCAACTCCTTTGATCATGTAGTGTATGTTGGCGAACCCCCTGAAAGATGTTGCGAACCCCAGTTTGGGAAACACTGGCCTAGGGGTACGCGACCCTCTCTCATCTGCGTATTCATCAGATTTAACCCCATCAGATTTTCATATTTTCGACATTCGGACTTCTTCTTGAGGGGCAAACGGTTCACTAACCAAGATGCTGTGATTCAAGCCGTCAGCGATTTCTTAGATCACTGTGATGCCAACTTCTGCCACAACGTTTTTTTTGCACTGAAATTATTCTTCTTCTTCTTCTTCTTCTTCTTCTTATTATTATTATTATTATTAATTAATTGGATCCAATACGTCCATCCAGGGCTGTATGGCCAGAGGCCGACGAGTTGGGTCCCTGGATGGACCTGGATTCACGATTGCTGTATGATGGTCACAGCAGCCGGGGGGTAAAGATTGGCTATCACGGATGGTCACCCATCCAGTGACGAGCCGTGCCTGATGTAGCTTAACTTCACAGAAGTTGTGTTCAGTGAAAGCCCACCAGGCCACGGCCTCCCCCAATAAAATCACCTTGGACACAGTTGAGGGCCGATATTTTTTTGAATAAAATGGATTATTTGTCCGTTACTGTTGTTTTTTTATATTTGTATCGGATTCGGCAAATAATTATGAAGCAACAGAATAAATTTATTTTGCAAATGAGTCAATGTATAAGTGCTTCACATGCTTTACAAGTGTTTTAACAATCTTAAGAATATCTAAGCATCTGTTTAGTATCTGAGCATTCCAAACAGCTTTCCTCCATACTGGATCAGAAAATATGCCTAGAAGATAATTTGAATATTTTTAATCCAATTTTAAAACACGCCTGTCTTCTTTTCCAAAAGAAAATCACTTTTCCATCACCTGAATGGGCATAGCAAGACGGGGGCCTGGGCGGCGCCTTTTAAGGCGTTCTACATTGAAAAAATTGTTTTTCTATCGGGACAGTAGCGCTGTCCATTTTACAGTTTTGTTTTAGTAAGTTTGATATTTATTATTTTGTTACTCGAGGAGAGAAGGTGGCAAAAAGATTTAAGTGTCAAGTAAGTGCACGCTTCTGCTACCATTAAGTAATATAAATACTGTACCTCATTTTTACATAAGAAAATACCAGAATATATGCTATACAGAAAATTGGATAGGTTTAATACAGTATGTATAGCCGGAACTTTAAGTCAGACCTTATCACGAGAGGAACGTTGTCTTATACATGTATGATATCTTTTTTTGTGCAGAAAACTGAGTTTAACTGAGCTCGTTATAGCGCATATTTTTTATGAAACCTCAACTATTCTAATTTTGGTATTGCCATTGCAAATAAAATTTAACTTTATTATGCATAAGTAAATTTTAAAACAAAGTTTCTTGAAATTTTTTGTTTATGTCAAGTTTTCGTTGTAGTATTTTCATTGGCATATACATTATGTGATAAAAAGTTTTCGGACACCTGTACTTTTGCACTGCGATCATGGTTTCACGAAAGTTACTATGGTGTTAAACCTCTTTTTGCTTTTTATTACGGCCTCTACTCTCCGAAGACGATTTTCCACTAGATTTCAGGAATTTTCTTTCATTCTTACAGAAGATCGTCACAGATGTTGGGCGATGTGGTCTAGCCCGTAGTCGTTGCTCCACAGGTTTTCAATGGGATTTATACTGGAGCTCTGTGCGGAAATATCTGCATTCCATATTTTCAATCCCTGACTTCTCCAACCATTCCTATACACATTTGGCTTTGTCACAAGGAGTACTGGCCCAATTCCAAATTGTTGCCACATTGTTGGAAATGCAAAATTATCCCAAATGTCAAAATGAGCTGCAGACTTCATAGGAACTACTGAACAAGTTAGCCCAATCTAAACATGACAATGAGCTCCACACCCAATTCAACGTCTCCTCCGAACTTCACGCAGTCAGGCATGACGCAATCTTCGGGCATCCGCTAGACCCAAACTCGACCATCTGATTGCCAGTGTGTGTACCGAGATTCGTTGCTCGATCAGACATCTTTCCATTGTTCCATGGTCCAGTTTCGGTGCACGCCATTCTAAATGTCGCTTTGCATTGATTCTGATATTGTGGGGATTATGAACAGTAGCACTGCCATGAAAGCTTTAGCAGCGAATGGTGATTGTACTAAATCCTCAGTTGCCGGAGAATGCTGCTTGCACTGGCGATACTTGAAGTGACATTTCGGAACTCTGTAACCAAAAAAGGGGAACCTCTAATCCACAAGGAGAAATGAAATACCGGATACGTATTTCGACTACCAAGTAGCCATTTTCAGCGGTGAGAGACAAAAGTACTTAAAACTAAGTGAAAATTATACGCCTTAAGTTCTATGGAAGAAAATTGGCTGAACAGAGATCGAATTTCAAGGTCCAACCACTTGCGTTTCGCAAATTCTTTAACTTTCTTAATTCTAGAATTAACAGTCTTAATCTTATATATTATTTTTCAATTTTAATTTACAGGTAAGATTACTTAGAGCAGATATCTGTTTTCTCATCCAATGGCGTAAACTCTAATGTATTTCCGAAATTTATAACTGATTTCAAGAATAAGACTGTTACTCGTAATTCTAGAGTTAAGAAAGTTAAAGAATTTGCAAAACGTAAGTGGTTGGACCTTGAAATTTGTTCGGGAAAACTCATTAAATAATTATTCTATTTTTTATTTAAGTTTTTTTAGTTTGCAGACAGTGATTGTTGAGTTTGTATTGTTTAAATAAATGTTAATAAAAATCTCCACGTGATAATCGCTGTCTGCTGTAGTTGTTCCTCGAGAATAATTTTCGTGACCACGAGGATGTTGTGTCGCACTATTGTTAGTGTTCTTTTCGTAATTACTGTTTTTTTTTTCATTCAGACAGACCACATCCAGCTTCTGGCTTGACCAGTCCTTCTTCCTTCTGGTTCTCCACGCCTTTTCTATCGCAGCCATGGCGTTCAATTTTCATTTCATTCCAATGCCTTGTAAACTGCTCCTACCCTGCCGCTCGATGTTTAGTTCGATACTATTAACTTAGACAGGTGAAATTCTCACTTTCTCGCGGCATCCATGATCCTCTATCGAGCAGCATTTTTTGCAGGTTTACTCGTAAAGTAATAATGAAATTTCTTTTGATACTATTTCAACAGTAACGCGTATAGGGAACGCCATGCTGCACGTTTTCAGTTTCTTTATTAATAATTGACCTTTATCCCCTGTATTGTGATTGGTTGCCACTAAACGTCACTGATTTTTTTACAAAATGCAAATGGCGGACACTGGACGTGTTAACGGCATTTGTTGACTGTATCTTAAGTGAAAGTTTTAATTGTTGTCGTTCAAAATTTTTATTGTTATGGTTAAATATTGTTGTATTTCCAATTGTCAGAGTGAGGAGAAAGAAATAAACATCATTAGAAAATAATTTTATAGGTAATTTGGAAATGACTATGAAATTAAAATTATGAAAGGTTATCAGTAAACATTTAAATCATTATATTTTGCAAATTTCAGGTTAATAATGTATGTTAAATTAATAAAGATAATAATAAAAATCTTTAAAGTAGTAAAAACCTATGGAAAATGTAAAAAAAGTGAATTTTACGCAAATAACAAATGCTTACAACACGACCAAGGGACGCCATTTTTTATGTGGTCACGTGGGTAGTCAAGGCTACGAAGGCTAAGAAAGTGCGTGAGAACGAGAGTTTATGATAAAGGTCAATTAACTATTACTTCATAGTCTTCCTGTAGACATAAATGGAATTTGAAATTTTCTTTCTTATTCCTTATAGGGAATTAGTCTGTCTCAATGAATATTTAGATATTTAAACTCAATTCGCACAATGTAGCGATTGATATTTCTCCTTACGGTATTTTGCTGTATCAACGTACTTTTATTTATTTTGAGAAATATTTTTTTCTTTTGCAATGGAGATCGTAATGCCAGTTCCTCAATTGAATCACATTGTATAGAATATTCTTTTGTACAGAATTTTTTTTGTATTTCATAAATAAATCTCATTCTTAAACCAAAGATAAAAGTTTTTTAAACGAGACACGTCTATTCTTATGTTTGAGGTTCATTTAAGTATTACCTCGTAAATTCTGTTCTATTTATTGCTTCCCCCTCTGAACAAAATTCGATCTCTGTTCAGTTAATTTTCTAACATAGAACTTAATGCCTATAATTTACACTTAGTTTAAAGTACTTTTGTCTCTCACCGCTGAAGATGGCTACTTGGTAGCCGAAATACGTATCCGGTATTTCATTTCTCCTTGTGGATTAGAGGTTCCCCTTTTTTGGTTGTTCCATTCAATAGTTTTTGCTTAAGTTTTGTTCCGAATCTGTAGACTGTATTTTTTTTTTTTTTTTTTTTTTCAGCTAAAGACTTCCAATTGCATCGTGTCACAGGTGCTAGCACAAAACGATCTCTGACTGTCATTTTCTTTGACCCACCATTTCGCTGTTTCATTGACGTTCTTTCTTGAGATTTCCACTTCATAATTGTCATTTATTGTGGAATTGGGTATTTGCAGAACGACAGAAATCTCGCGTATAGAAAAGCTCTGTTGAGGGACCTAAAGCCCCCTCAATATGAATAAAAATGAGTCCGGTAAAGCATGTTTCTATTTACATTGTTTTAGATATCATAAACATGTAAACTAGATACACAACATTCTTTTGAAGAGATTCCTGGTATTTTTGATCACATAGTGCATCGGCAACGTAAATAGCATTAAAGCTGTTACAACAACGGACTTAGTAAATTATTACTATTACTATAGAAAATTAAATTTTTATCTAAACTACTAAAATCAAGTTCTTCGATGTATTGTAACACGTTGTAATTGTTAATGGACAGGACATGATTAAGCAATCATAAATTGCGCCGATCTCTTCAAAAAAAAGGGGGGGGGGGGAAAAAATTTGTTGAGCACTCTATCTAGTTTAAGTAAAAATACTTCTGTACATATATTTAAATCAAAATTTCAGTTCAGTTAACCGTAGCAAAGCTCTGGTGTATTAATAAGAATAAAAATTGCAAAAGGTTCTAAGAATTCGGCTGAAGTCAACTGATTAAATTTTTCTCGTTGAATTTCGTCTCACATTAAATTGTTTAAATAAGTGAAAAATCGGAAAAGTAATTAATCTACATTTTTTTTTCTTTTTTAAGCAAACATAGATGCGCATATAAGGATAAGATAGTTTGAAAATAAGAAACCATGCTAATACTTTTCGGAAATTAGTGCATTAATAAGCATATAAGAAAAGATCTTTTGTAAAGCATCTATAAAAGCAGAAAAGATCTTTTGTTTCCTTATTCAACCATCAAACTTCTTCGAACTATCTAATCTTTTAATTAAGCATAAAAATGGTCTTCGGCAACGCCATTCGTTTACAGCCGGGCATCCATAACTTTTATGTTACTCGGAAATAATTATGATAAAATAGCTTCACTTAATGAGATATCGAGTATGAACTACTAAAATATCAAATGGTAATTGATATTAATCTTACGGCTGAAATGGCCCAGCACTGTGAAAGGTCATCGTGAGTACCGATCGACGACGACTCCGACTTTTCTCCTTCGGTGCCGGTGGGAGTTCCTTCAACGCCGTAACTTTTACGCAGGCGTTGCTCTTCTCGCTCGGCATTCAACGGAAGGATCAGGCGGGCAGCTCGCCGTTGCCAGTTTTTCCAGGATCCCATGGTTTCATGTGACTGCAACCTTTTTCTCGTTCAGGGTGTAAGCCGAAGGGAAAACTGGGCGCGGAAACAGTTTCTAAAGTGGCCCTATTAGAAGTAAAGACGATTTCGAGCGAAGCAAGGTGGCGCGCAGACAGGTGCCTCGCTCACTCAACCTGCTAATGGGATCGATAACAATTAACCGCTCCTCGTGGAAGTAGAAGCATCCTGATTAAGGACCTTGAATAAGGGGCATTTAATCGTCTGCTGCTTCCGTAGTTAAACGCTCGCTCGGATGCTCCACCCACACCTATCGGAAAACTCTTTCGAACACAAGATGCGCGAAAAAAAATGCTTTTCCTTTCTTCGATTGTTATTCGTTAAAAAAAGCGTATTTCGGAGAATATTCTTTTAGGTAGTTAATTATTTTAAACATATAAATCAAACGCCTAGTAGTGCCTTCCAGGAAGACAACAGTATACATTTTGCTTATAGAGTTAAAATTGATCCACGTTTAGAATAGATTTAGGATGAACACCCTAAACTGTTAAGCAATTTTACTCAAGATAAGAGTTAACGTTTTTACTCAACAGTCATGTCGGAATTTTCAATCATCACGATGAGCAAGTAGACTCGCAAAATTATTTAGATTGTTAATAAGTGTTTAACAATCATGATTAAAAACGTTATTTAAATCGTTAACAACCAATTCATGTATGATAAAACATAAAACATTTCGAGTTATGTTAATTCATATTTTAAAAAAATACATGGAGCATTTTAAAAAGACCGAAATGAAATTAGAGAAATCTTCATTCAAACAGTTAACAGAATGTATCAATTATTTTAATTGAAGTTTTTTGCCTAGCTTCTGAACAGTTTAAATCAAGAGCAAGTAGAAACTTTTTCAGGAAGTGTTTGAATGATGAGTAAAAAAGTTCATTATTAAAAAAAATTATTAAATTTAATTCATTACGGAATTTAAAAAGGATTTACATCAAATAAATGAAGATATTTTAAATATTTGCTTAAAAAATTTTATTTACTAAGTGTTTTTCGTTTTTAATTTACGGCAAAATAAACACATATTTAGAGCTCTTCACTTCACTAATTGGATTCTTGTGAAACGATGAAGGCATGGGTTTTAAAAATAACCCCTCGATGCAATTAGGGGAAAAATATTTCATTGCATCATCCACGTGGCCTGTATTTGCATGTGATTATATTGCTGAAGGGGGTCTATTGATTTGGGCGAAACCTTTCTCAATCAACACGAATCAAGCGGGAGCACTGCGTCTAATTCCTGCCGCTCAATTTTTGATTGAAAGGAGTCTCTTCATATTAAGACTGGCTTTCAATTACTGATTCTAATCGCTAATGACAAATTGACAGCACCAGCGGCAGGTCTCGACAATGAAAGGAGCCTTGATACGGCTCTCTAATAAATTATCGCAACCTCGCTATAACGACGCTCTCCTTCGTCGCACTCCCGTGTACAACGTACAAAGGCCGGAAGCCGAGGAGCCAGAGTTGTCGCCAAACTCTGTATAACACCTACTCCACTCCCTGGTTTTCCTTCCTGTGCAAGAGGGAGATGGAGTACGAAGATATAAAATGACACCAGCTACGTCTAAGTGCATCTAAAATACATTTGATAACGATATTGAGCACCCGACAAAATAAAGCGATGACAAAACGAAGGAGAGGAGTTCAGACCTTCCACTATTGCGTTCGACTAAGAAAAGTCTCATTGTATGTTTTATATTTAATTCGCCTTGAAACTTATAAATATGCATACGTGTATTGAAAAAATAGTTTTCTAATTATTTGGCTAAGAACACAATATTAAAGATGCTTTACAAAATAATCTCAATCAAGACCATTTAGCTTCCTCTCTTTTAGCCTTAACTATAGTAACCAGAAGAAAGAGAACGAACTTCCACTTGTCTACAACTGAGTTTATTCCATCATATATAGCAACCATCATTCAATATGAATCATTATCCAGATGTAACAGTTATTATTTATACAAAAAAGGATATCCAACCAGAGAGTAAGGAAATACTCGTATTCCATTGCCTCTCCGTCGCCGATGAGCTTCCGCATCTGCATTTCAACATGCTAGAAACCAATCTGGTATTCTGGTTCTCTGCGCCGTTGTTCCCTCTCCCGTATATAATATTCTTTTTTACGTAATTCCAATATTCAACTTAAATGTCGTTAATATGCCAATTTGAAAATGTGGAGAAAAATTTGAATAACTAATATAAATTACATTGACAGCAACAGCATTTTTTCAGCAACGATTGAAACCATATAGGTCATACGACCTTAAAAAAGAATTAAACGACTCCACAAAAGATTTTGATATTTTTTCAAGATGGGGTATGTCCAAGAAGTGTTAGATATACTTTCCCCTTTCGGTTTCTAAATTGAAATCGCCTTACTGGTCTAATGAGAACCATTGATGTAAATTGCTTTAGATATCAAAGGTCAACACAAATTAGCTTGTTATCGGAGTGAGAGTCATTAAATTAACAATGTCGTTTTAATTAATTCACCCGTTTGAACAATTTAATAATCCGTTATTGACACCCACGTGGATCGACCTTTTCAATCGCGAAAATATACATTAATGTTAAAATTAATTAATAGACTGATAATCGTTAATTTAGATGATTAAATTTTATTGCCAACAAATTTGTAGAGGAATCAGGAATTTAAAAAAATATCTATGGACGTTCACAAGGCAATATTAAATCGACAGCAATCATTGTTAGCTTGCGATTGATTAATATGATCTATAGAAAAATCAGATTGGCTTTAATAATATGAAATTAAATAGGGCAACCCCTTAGATGTTTGATGAAAAGAAAAAATAAATAAGTTAATAATAAGGGAACCTAAAAGGTTAAAATGACAATCGGTGTAGTACTCTTCACCAATACTAGAGTTAATTAAGATCGATGCCCATATCTCGACGTCATATCTTTCAAAATGTCGGAGGGCTTTCACCGTGTATTTTTAATAATAATTTAATAGGAAAAACATGTTGTAAAGCATTTCATATGAAAGAGTTTATTTTTCTTTTGAACAGGTATTTTGAAAATGTTTTTATTTCTGTCGAGTCATTCAGCTCTTGAACTTCAATATTAAAAGAGTCTACAGATATAGGAGATTGGAAAAAGCAATTTGAAAGGTATATGATGTAGGTTTCTATCGAGTGAACCCACATATTAGTCAAACATTTCATTTACTATTAAAGTGCAAACAGCCTCTTTACGTGTTAAGGACTGCGGATAATCATAATGGGCGTTTTACAATCATTAATGTAAAACTTTTATTAATTATCACGTAATGAGAATCCTTTGTCTGTTGTTTTTCAATTACAATGAATATAAAATATATATAAATAATTATAGTAAATAAAGAATGGTCTGTGAGGATTTTTAGAGCCAAACCTCAGATTTTTTTTGCGACTATAGATGTTTCTTTCCTATTTTCATCAATAATAAGTATAGGCAGTGCGAATATATCAATACTAAATGAATTATAATGAAGGCTTTAGTCCTCAAATATACATAGCCTTTGTTGGTGAAAATTGGCCTAGATCACCAATGGTTAGCTTCGAGCTCTCAATGTCTAAATTCCTCGCTGCTAATTCTAAAAGGCTTACGTTTTCAAATTCTAGTATTTTGCAATGTATTTTATCTTTAATTGTGATTATGAATTTGAAAATCCAGTCAGGGACCTCACTCGTCGGCCATACACAATACTGGCTTGGCTGGATTCTATGTACTCATCTTTGAAATAAATAAATAAATAAATAAATAAATAAATAAATAAATAAATAAATAAATAAATTATTTTTCTGCTAATCAATGACTTCTTTCTAAACTTCATTCTCCAACATTTCATACCAGACGTATACTGTCGCTTCAGTTTTTATTGTAGTTTGCTATTAATGTTTGGTTTATGTTATTCGGTTTATGTTAAACATCCCCCGCCTGAACACAACCTCCACCTCTTCTATCCTGCTCGCTTTTTCTTCCAATCTTTCTTTTCCCCCTCTGCTTGTGTGCCAACCACTCCATCTCTATAGCAACGCATGAACCACCAAAGTAATTTCAGACCATGTTAACATTTTTCGAAACTCCTTCCCCCACCTTCTCTTTAAATGCATGTTGATCTCTATCAGGCGGTGGAGAAATAACAGAAAAGTAGAAGAGAACGAAGAAAATCAGTAAAAAAAAACAAACAAACCATTAATAAAATGTCAGACATAAAAGAGATCTGCCAATAGCCAATCGAATAAAATAATCATAAAATAAGTAAAAAGAAGCTTGTTTACAAACATATTTATTCTAATTTAATTCAATTCTAGTAATTATGGGGCTGAATCAGAAATTAAATTGCATTCTTGTTACAACCCACACACAATAAGATATCCCAGGACAATGAATTTTTTGTAGAATGTGATGATAGGATCTTGCTCTACTTTACAACATACTTTACAAGGTTATACAAACATTTCTCAGAACGTGAGATTAATTTATCAAATCCTTGAAAGTAAAACCTGATCTCATTTTCTGCAAACTAACCAAAACCGCTTCTTACATAGCTTCATCTGAAGACAATCACTGTTGTATTCTTAAATTGTTTTTCATTCTATACATGGTTATTGCTTTAAGGGGATAAATAAGAGCTAGGTTTGGTTAGTTAATGTTTTCACGTTTGTGCGGGGCCGCAACGGGGCTGATTTTGATGATGAAAATTGGTAAAAGATTGAACATACTCTGAACAACTGAAATTACAATCGATCAATGGAAAATGATAAAAATCAAATCAAATCAAATCAAAATGAAAACGTGATACGCTTTTATAGTACTTATAGGTACTAACTAATAGGTACTACGAATAAGTAGTGAACGTTCGTTTTTCAAATTTGACGCCATTATGTAACTTCAGCCTGGTGAATCATTCTTTGCACGAATGTAGAGAAGGGCGAGACACAAATACCCTGGGATACAATAAATAATAAATAATAGGTAAAAAAGATAAATGAATAAGTCAAAAAACAAAATTAAAAAATAATAAATATTGTTTTTATTTACTATTTATTGTTTATTATTTTTGTTTTTTGATTTATTTATTTATTTATCTTTTTACCTATTATTTATTGCCCTATACACGGAGTAGTTTGATAAGAAGGTCCAACTCTATGCCAAAAATTTTCTGCACTACAGCGATATTTATCTTTCTTAGCACCGACAGAAATTCTATACAGAAAATATTTAGATAAAATACTTATAAATACTCGCTGTCTCGAACCACAATTTGTTACAAAATAAAAGCGCTGGAAAAAAAAAAAAAAAAAAAAAAAAATCATCCATCAAAAAATCATAGAATTACATCTATTAAAACAGAATTTCAAAACCGCTTTCAAATTTGCAAATGTTCCTGTAGTTGCAAAACTCATAGTGGCCCAAAACTGATTAAAAAATTAACAATTAAAGATTTAACTTTAGTGTAAACATTTCATTCCATTAAACATACTTCAAAAAAACTTCCGTCATTTAAAGAAATAAAAATCCTACCAATACACAAGCATTTGAATAAATTTTCTTCATACAATTAAGAAAAGTCTTCTTTTTAAAGTTCTAAAGAAATTAATTTCTTTATTTTTTTAATCACAAAATAGAAATTCATTTGTTAAGTACAGTAGCTCTTTTTTTTTTTTAATTACTGAGTAACACCGCGAAAGTAAAGCGTGGAAGATAATTTTTAATTCTGTTAGGAGAGATAAGCCTTATAGCAAATTTGCCAATTAAGATTAGATTACGAGCATTAACAGCCGCCTGCCCCCTGATGAAAACCGTCTGCTACTCTGCTCCTCTTGTTTTAATTCAATGTAAGGAGTAAATGGAAATCCAGCGATTTTTTTCAGCCAACAAATAAACTAGAGTATACCTTAAAGATAAATATTTTGCACTTAAAATGAATGTTATCAGCAGCCGGTGAATGTCATTGTGAAAGCTATTTTAATTAAATAGAACTGTAACATTATCTGTTTTCAACAAGGTAAAAATCGTTGTATAGCGCAAGTTTACATCTCAATTCATAGAAATCACTTCTACAGGAAGTACTTAAATCTCTATGAATTGAGATTTTTAACCTTGCATTATACAACAATCTTAAGCTTTATTGTTGCAAATAGATTTTAAATGTTAAAGTTTTAATTTTTTGAATTTTTCTATTATTGAGGTATAATAAATTGTATATACAAACAGAAGAATTTAACTAAATACTTTTTTTCATAGGGGCAAGTTACATGAAACCTCTCTCCCCCATAAACACAAACGAAATGGTTTTCTATGATAGTTAGCGTACTAGCTCGTAGGGAAAAAAAATATTGCAGGGAAGATTTAAAATGTTTAATTTCTTTTCTTATTTACAGGAAAGCTTTGGAGTTGCATCAAGATACGTAAACAAAAATAAATAAAATAAAAGTAAAAATTTTGTTCTCTTTATTAAATAAAAAAGAGAAGACGGTTAACAATAAATTTATGCTGGTTATTTTGATGCAAATCAGAGTTTAGATAACTTCAGATAACTAAAAGAAAGCAGCGATTCACTGGATTTTTTTTAAAGTGTAAAAATATTTATATTAACTCTTGCACTTGAAATATTTTAAAGCAGACGGACGTTCAACTTTATGAATAAAATTACGGTATCCATCAATATCTGAAAAAATGCTCTCAATAAACACATTTAAAAATAAGAAAAAAAAATATCTAAAAACAAAATGACAACACACAATTCAATCTTGCTCCAAAGTCTTAATGTTAAAAAAAAGGATTTATCTCAGATTAAATCCGTTCTGTTCCATGTGCGCACTCCCTGACTGGAGTTGATTCAGATTGGAGTTTTGGCGCCGGCGTATAAGGCACGCCATCTGTTCGGAAATAGTTTCATTGTAAATTTAAAAACGAAGACCACCATATCCCTTCTGTCTAAACTCATTCTGTATGTTTTGAAATTCTAAATATGGCATTTGGCAAATTTTTCAAAAACGAAACCTACGTTGTGTGCATTTGCCAAGATAAACAAAACGAGATGCAAGAAGTTTTTGAAGTTTTATTTATTTATTTATTTATTTTTTAGCCTATAGAATAGAAGAAGATCACAAAATTCTTCAAAGTGCACGTATTTTTAGGGTTTTCGGTCCGTGCAACAAATCAAATTAAGTTATAATTTAATAATGTTAATTTCGTCCTTATTATGAGAAAATATTTAACTGACATAAACTAAGTTTTTAAAATACAAATTCATCCAGTGAAAAACAACAACATGCATGGACTGATTCCTGTTATTGGAGGTTCCCAGATCCACTGGACACCCGTCCGGGCCGGAGTCTTTCTCCGTCATCTCTGATCTGATTCATTATTTCGTGTCGGATTATATGATGGAGCAGCCGACCCAAGAGAGAAAGATACTAACCATAGGTGGAAGAATTGAGAAAAAAAAACATGGAAGATGTAATATATAGACTTTGAAACTTAATTTTTAAAAACTTAGTTATATGTTTAGTTAAATACTTTCTCATAGTAAGGAACACATTATTAACCTTTAACTTAGTTGAACTACATTATTCCATCATGTTATAATTAAAATTAAATTAATATTGGAAATATAAGAGCATGGACCACTTCATGCTACACGTCATAAAGTTTATAATAGTTTTTGTCAAATCATCTTTCAGTTGTTCAAGATATCAATAAATAAAGATGAAGTTTAATAAAGTTGAATTTTTCAATATTTTTGGGATAATTTAAAAATAGGCGGAACAAAATTATTCCCTACAACTAAAGAAAAATATTTTAAAAATAGATTTAGTTCCAGCATTTAAGATTCTGGAAAAGAAATTTCTTAGCATAATGCTTAGAGCTAAGAAAAGTTAAAAGATTAGTACAAGTAAGGTATATTAGCCAATTTTATACTAGATTTTACCGCCATGGCAGATAAAAAGGGCTCATATTATAACCACCGACACATTAACCGCAAATAATTTTTGAGAAACTTTATTGAAAAAAATCATCATTTTTTTCTATTACGGATCAAACTGAGCAGTAATTAAAAAGCTATCGGCTACAGCCGAGTACACAATAGAAGTAGTAAAGACAATGCCCAAGCACGTTGAACAGAAATATGAATTTTTTCCTAACGAAATTTTGTTGAAGATATCTGAAGAATAGAAATGTCAAAGATGTTGAAACTGGGACGGCTTTTTTCGCGAAGAGCCTTCTCCCCCGCTAGATTCATTGGTCCGAGGAAAACTAATTGCCTACCGCTAATATACAATAGTCTATAATTATCCTTACATTTACAGAATTATTTGCTTTGAGATTTAACACGAGATCTATTTTTTTTTAACATTATATGGTAAATTCTATTAATGGAACGGGGTAATATGCAAAGATCAGTTGTTCATTTGCCATTTGAGCACGCGTTTTTGCTAATTTTTAAAAATTGCCTTTCTCATTAAAATTTATAGCTTATAACAGTTCAAATCACTTGTATCTAAATATAGCACCCAGATACAGAAACTGGCTTTAGCGCCAGCTGGTAAATTGAAGCTGTCATACAAACGAACTTTCTGCGACGTCATAGAACAAAAGCATGATGTCAGCACTGAAACGTAAAACAGTAAATAAATTCATTGCCATAAACACACAATTTTCTCGAAAAATATCCAGATAGCCTCTTATTATAGATATCTTATGAATGAGATACTTAATCTTTAAGCAACAGAAGAAGTAGCAATGTCTGCCCAGTAAACAAGGAACTGACTCAGAAAGTCAGTGAGGAAATCGCATTAAAGAACTTGTCGCTGAGGAAACGGGACGACATTATTAGGACTCATAAAAAAGTGTTCCAAAAGGAGCAGGAGAGTAATCAAGTCTATCACTGGATACATTCAACGGAGTCGAAGGTAACAGTTTCTGCGGATTGATTTTCTTCACCTCGATTTTCAAAGTACTGCCTCTCTTCCAAGACCGCATATCTTCAAGCTTGGCTTGTGCAGTATAAAGAATATCAAGCGCAAAATTAAAATATGTGGAACAATATACGCCCAATACTGCGGCAATCAGATGAAAAATAAGCGGTGGACATAGAATACTTTTGATACCAGAGTTCATTGTGCCAACCGATCTAAATTGTGAATCGAAGTAGTCAGCAAGTTCTCTTGCAGGTTCCAATCTCAATCCCACCGAATCCTGTGGCAAGATTAGAATTTTCTGTACAAGAAACGTAAGCATTGGTGTTGAATTAATTTTTGCTTTCCAGGAGGATTGTCCGGCAGTAAAAGTTTCGTTTGTATCATTAGAGAGTAAAATTATATTTTTTAAGACTGCCATTTCCAACCAAAGGGGTTGAATCAAAATAAGTATAATTTAGAAAGTCGGAAATGGACGTACCGTAAATACTGTATTAAGCGCCCGGGCGCTTATTTGCAAAAATTCAGCAGACCCCCAGGCGCTTAATGCAGGCGGGCCGGTATTACAGGTCCGGCGCTTATATAATTCTGCACAACTGTGATGGATACCATTATGCAAAATTCTCGCCCTTCTCCTTCATCTTTTCTAAAGTATCCTACTGTGTTTTCCATTCCCGGTAGGATCAATGCTAAATTGCTTGGCTGTAGCCTCTCTAGAATGGTTTTCAGCCTACTTTACTGTTGCGAGATTAAAATTGATGCTATAACTGTGAAGTTTTCATTTTTCATCAGCTATGTTGCTTGACTGAATCCAAAATTAAAAGCAAGAAATTAGAAGACAGTCGTGCTGGTATCTAATTTCCGGTTCAGCAGTGGCATTTGGGAGAGCAAACATTCCCGTGAGAAAGCAGCAAGAGAAGAAAAATCCACGAAATGAACTAAAATAAGCGCCCGGGCGATTATTGAAGGTCCGGCGCTTATTTGCAAAAATTCAGCGGACCCCCAGGCGCTTAATACAGGCGGGCCGGTATTTCAGGTCCGGCGCTAAATACCGTATTTACGGTAACTGATTTCATATTTTGATTTGTAGAATATGCCATCAAATTTATGATAAGTATGCTATGAAACAGTAAAGGTATCATCGACTACAGAATGTATAGCGAAACTAACTGACTACTGCTTTTCTTCCATTGTTCTACAATTCTTATCTAAAAAATCCATTCCAATTGGGTTTTTCGGTTATTCACGGAAACAAGTATTTCTCTTTTTTTTTTCTTTTTGCTTCCCGAATACCCACGTTTTTCATTATTCTGCGATGATAAAATATGGAGCATTAAGTACTTTCAAGTAATTCAGCTAGCTTAATCAGCTTCCTAATTTCCTTCATCATTTCATTATCCTATTTACCCACATTTTGAATTAATAAAAAGTTACTCGTAAAATATTGCCTTAATTTCTTCAGTTTTGCGAGATTTACTGCACAAGTACTATTTAAATGCTTATAAGCACATTCATTATGAATGCATATTGATTTATTATCTGACTAAGGAATTATTATCTTTATTAATAAAGTCATACTACTCATTCTCCCCATCTTTTCATGTCAATTAAATATCCAAGGCTTCTCCCCATCTTTTCGCTTCCTTATAGTTTGGTTCTTATAATATGTAAAATATTCAAATAAAGGCTTTATTTATTTTAAAAGTTGATTTACTTGTTAGTATAGAAAAAAGTTCAATCGATAACATTAATCAGGCCATAAATAATAGATCAAGTATATTGAGGACGGAAATAATAAGGTTCATTATTGGTATCTGAATAACATCAGATCAATTATATCAAGACAAGGTAATAATCATTCTAATTTTAGGATGGTGTTTAGATAACATATTTTCATTAGTGTTAAGGAGGTCTTGGTAAGAATCTGGATGCAAGGTGTTTTTTTTTTTACACCATATAAACCACATAAAAAGAAAGGGAAAAATCGTTTATCCACTAGAAATACATTTATAAAATACCGGATACTTTTCGGGTAGTTTATAACTTTATCTTTCTTGTGGATTATAGTTTTTCCTTATTTATTTTAGTTTTTCAATTCCTCAGTTTATCTTTTTTCATTCTTATACAAAGCAATGCTTCATCACATATCATTTTGTTCTAATCGTATTTTATCGAATGGATTTGGGCGATATTTGAGGTTTTTTAAACTCATAATCACGCAAAACATTTTTGTTAAAAACCAGCTGCATAAGTTTAATGGGATAAAGTAAAATTGTTTCTATTTACAAAGTAACTTACTTTCTCTTACTTTATATTTATAATCTATATTTATATATAAAATATTTAATTAAAGTTCCTTTCCTCTCAACACGATTTCATTCCTGCACAGAGTATTGCTAATACGTTTCTTAACTGATAATCAGTATTAATTTTATATGGTTTGCAGAGAAGTGATTTGATTTTGGGCTCAATTTGATTAAACATTCTTTACTTCCGAGTTGATTTTGAAACCTCTTTTAATAAAATAAAAAAAAACCTTTCAAATAAAATTTTGGTGACTATACTGGATATGTAAATGTGAATTTGAAAAAGACTACTTTATGAGAACATGTATTAATTTGAATGAACATGGGATATTAAAACATAACTTCCTTAATTTAATGTAGCAATAATTAAATAAAAATAAAAATAGAATTAAATAATAAAATAATAATGATGATGATGAAGAGTCAGGTTTAGTTCACAAGTTTGGGTTTTAAATGATATCTAACTTTTGAGTTCTAGATGATGTCCAAATTGATGTGAGTTTTTCTAATGATAATTAACTAAAACCCAAAATTGTGGATAAAACGTGACTTTTTATCATCATTATTATTTTATTATTTAATTTTATTTTTATTTAATTATTTTTACATTAAATTAAGGAAATTCTGTATTAATATCCCATGTTCATTCAAATACTACTTAAAAATACTTTCAAGAGAAAAGATATTTATTAATTTTTCATACAATGCCTTAATATTTTTGGACGATCCTTTACTTGTGGAATTACAGATAAAGCATTCGAATATAAATTTCTAAAGATCTAATAACCAAAGTATCGCTTATACTTTTACTACTGATAGGTAGTAATTAATGAAATAAGTATTCTGAGAGGTAGACAACTAAATATGTTTAAGATGAAATTTTGATATTCTATACAATTTGCATTTACTTAAAGAATTTTAGCTATAGAGTTTTCATATCCAGAGATGAGACACCCTATAACCGCTCCAATGTGCTGAGTGAAACAATGAAACGGGTTATCAATATTTAAAAAAAGCCAACTTACAATGCTCTAAGGAAGCTGGATACGATTTTTATTACCTTGTGGATGCGATAAGGACTCTCACGCATGTGACAGACATCACCAGCAATGTTAACCGACTTGGTCTCGGAACGCAACAGGGGAGCATTGGCAGGTACCACGATCACGTTGTCGATAGCGTTCTCCGTCTTCTCTCCTCCGTCCGCTGAAATGGCTTTCTTGTCAACGGTGTCAGTCTCATCTTCGATCTCATCAAGAGGAATGTTCTCTCGCACCTTATTTGCGAATGGCAGGCGAACGTTTCCGTTCTGCCAACTCTTGAGCAGCATTCGCCATGGTTGATTACTTGACATGGTCGTCGTCTGAAAGTAATGCAAGATAAAATAAAGAGAAGGAAATAACGAATGAAAAGTATGACTGAATTTAGCTGATTTGATAAAGCAAATGATGAAGCATTTCGATGTGCGTATGCGTGTGTATGTATACTTGCAAGTGCTTGCGTGCGTGATTTAAGCCCTTTCGGGACTCGTCTAAAGAGTCCCCAGAGAATATCCCTCCACCCATGAATGTATTTGCAACTTATTAAAAACAAAACTCTTCACTGTGGGATAAACGTTTATTTTGAATTTTCTATGCATAATTTAAACTCTTTTTTTTTTTTTCGTTTACACACAATAAAATTGTAAAATCTATAATTAATTGAAATGCATTTTATTTGAAAGGACAATATTTGACATGATGTTAGTGTGAACACAAAGTAGGGTTACTGTATGCATTACATAGTTAATTGTGAGCTTGAGCATTATTTAATTATTTTAATTAAAATTATATGATTCATATTTGACGGATGTAGAAAAAAAAGAAAGACGAGGCACAAAACCTTGGAATAAAACAAAATTGGACAGAGTGGTAAGACCCTTCACAGACTATCCTGTGTCAAAGCAAAAGATAAAAGCGATAGTCTTAGACAAAGGATAGTCTCAGCTTTTTTCAGGGTCTTACCACTTTGTGTCCAACTATGATTCATATTTGTAATGCATATACTGATTGAGTTGACAATTCTTAATTTAAATATCCGACAGCTCAAAACCAAAAATTTGGTTGTTATAATAACTGTAAAGCATTATTAATTTTCGTAATTTTCATTAACCTCACCATGCCGTTTAGAGAATAAAGATTTAAGGGTTGTCTAAATTCCTATATTTCATTATAACGATCTATTCTATAAACTGTTTACGGAGGATGATGAAAAATTTACAAAAGTTAAATATATGTCAATGTAAAAATTCATATTTTTATTGTAACAAATTACTGTATAAATTTCGTTTCATATTAATCGTCATCGAAGTCATATTTGCAACCCAAATGAATTTAACCATAGCGTTCAAGAAGTTCTAAACCTTTTTACAGTGCGACCCAACAAATTTGTTTGTTCCGGTACCGTGCCCCATAAAAATTTAGGCGCGACCCAATACTGGGTAATGAGAAACGCTGGTCTATAAGACGCAAATAGATTCATTCTATTAAATAACAGTTCGAAATGAAATAAATAGGCAGAAAAATGCGAGGGATTAACAGAGACAGAGCGAGAGAGAGAGAGCGAGAGCGAGAGAGAGAGAGAGAGAGAGAGAGAGACAATGTTGCAGGTGGTCGACCACTTGAGTGTGAAAAGTTATCATTAACCGATAATAGTAATGGGTCATTTGGAAATGCAGTTGAAAGAAAGTCACTCAAATATGTCAGCGGATTAAAAATATTAATAAAAAACCCTAATATTAAGGATCTAATGCCAACGAAAGGTACATTTAATTACAAACAATCAATTCAAATGTATAAGGATAAATTTTTAATTGTGTAAATTCTTGTAAATTCTTATAAGAATTAATTAACTGTTACAAGTATTTTTTGAGTGTCGCTGTACAATAGCTAATTTCCAATCTCGGTTTCGGATATTGCATTTGAGAAAAGAGCGACAGCAATTTAGTGATAATAAAGAATTTTATTTACTTACCTTCCAGTTTTCACAACAAATGAATAAAACACGGTACACAACACAAACGTTCTCAAAAGATTTATGAGAAGCTGAGACCTAACTCACCTTCGTGTCCAAAACAGGAACCAAAGAAAAATTGTTGTGAATCCTTTTTTTTTTTTTAAATTTATTTGACCAAGAAGTTCCGGGTGTCTTTTCGCTGTCTCCCAAATTGACTTCTTAAAAGTTCTGTAGAGTCCCCTCCCCCGTGGTTCACGGTCGGCGGAAATAAGTTAGAAGTGTTCGCGACTTGATGATGATAATGACGGCAACCATTACTGATGGGTGTTTCGTTCACGGAATCGCTTTTCCAAGTAGCAACGATTATCACCACGTGAAAGTGGCTTATTATTAACAAACAAGGAGAGCGTGCGTCCTTTAACCGACATCTGTAAAAAAAAAAAAATTGCACCCAAATAGTAACGACGAAAGGCGAAAAAAGCCTCGGACGGAGGCGCTACAGGTGGACGGAGTGGAGGCACGTTGCGGAGTGACGTCGCTCACCTATTGCCAAGCAACACCCAGTTGCTAATTGCAAGTACGTACACTATATCGAGTGGGATGACGAGTGGGAAGAGAAGAGAAGGGAAGGTCAATGCGCATGCGCAACTTTTTTTTTCTCTCTTCTTAATCCTTCATGCATTCTCCTTTTCATCAAGTGGTGGGTTGCATCAGCCAATGGTGAGCAATCGTCACACCACCGTCCAAAATGCTATACTTGAAAGCAGTTCTCATTCTTAATAGATGAGATGAGCAATTTGTAAGTGACGCACATGAATAAATAGTAACTCCCTGCTTGTTATTAAATTTTTTACATAATTTTGAATATTAGAGTAGATTTTTATTTAGAGAGCCACTTAAAATGTCAACAAAGTCTAGCCGGCTCTTTGATTAAATTGAAATGCTAGGCTGAATACAAAATGAATTAAATAACTAATTAATTAGATGCTATTTTTAAATGCTGCCTGGGTTTATTTCGCACACTGCATAAAAAGTGATCATCATATTAATATCCGGAAACGATGTAATAAAAATCCATCTAAAAGCAATCCTTTTTAGAAATAAAACTAAAGTAAAATAAATAGTTCTTCAATTAATTTATATTAGATGCACTTTTCAATTACTATAAATCAATATAAATGAATGATAAGAAGTCTTCAAAATGACTCGTCTTCATTTAACAATGCTAATGCATCACAAAATACAGCTTAAGAAAATGATTAGGATGAAATGGTGCGTGAACAGATAAAAATAGATCGAGTCGATAAGAGAGTGAATAATATGATGAATTTTGGTAAATATCAACGTTTATTGTCGCTGTTATTATAAACAATTTTTTTATTCACAAGTCACTTAAAGAAGGAGAGCGCGGTTGCAGTAGTTATCAGCCTTTTATAAGGACAATAAAGTTTACGTTGTGATTAAAATAACCATAATTTGGCTTTAAATTTTATTATTGCAAAAAAAAAGCAGATCGAGGATTAATAAGGATGTGTAGTGTTTTCATCGTCTTTTTCATAAAATATTCTCATTTTAAAAAATATGTAACATATGATCTGAATTGTTAATAAAAGCCCAAGTCGTTCATCATTTGGTATAATCAATCACCTTAGCTTTCAATTCAAAGCTGAACATATTTTCATATAACTAATCGAAGGATGACATAATATTATAGGAAATAATTTTGCTGCATATAATAGCCTTCGATTTACTTTCAAGGGCTGTTCATCTAAAACTGAGGAAAATTTAAAACTTAATGACTGTTAGGTTAATTAACTTGGAAAGGAGTGAACAAGTTAGGTTCTGTATCTTAAAACAAAATAGATATTAAGAATAAACTCACAAAATATAAACGTATATCGAAAAGGTTTCAATAAAGTGGAAGATGTCAAAATGAATATATGATGTTTGAGTTCATTTTGATATGCCTCTGGTTTTCCCCTTTCTGGGAATGCTGAACTTCTGCTCTCTTACAATGAAAGCTTATCGATGAACCTGATTGGCATGAATATTAGCTTAGCGATGAACCTTTCATTGTTCGTTTAAGTCATGTAAAAATAAATAAATAAATAAATAAATAAATAAATAAAAACATATAAACGCTGGAAAATATAGTAAACACAACGAATAGTTCTGTGCCATATCGGACAGACAGAGTTTTCATTTGACCTCTGTCCACTGTCGAAACGCCTACAAAGGGCGCACAACCGTTACAACTGTTCCACTTAGAACAGAATAAGTGGAAGAAGGTCTGCTGCATCAGTGGCAGAAAACAAGCCGATGAAGGGATATTATAGTATGGACAATGTTCTGCCGGTAAACCCCTTTTTTCGGTCATATCCTCTTGAAATCTACGTTGACATGTACTACTTTCCTAAACATCGTTGAGGACGAAGTACGCATCTTCATGGCAATGGTGTTCCCCGATGGTGGTCAGCATCCTGTTACGCTGCACAATTGTCCGGAAATGGTTTGGAGGAAAACGGTGTTGAAGAAAACGATTTCATTCGCGTCGGCACCATCTCGCCACAAAAGCCACAGGTTTTGCTGTTTAACATCCCGATGCCACCTAATAGCTATCTTCAGAGATCTTGTAAAGTCCGTGTCTTGGCAGGCCGAAATGTTTTGGCTCATACGTGTTTGCACATATCATTGAGATTCTAAGAGCCATTCTTAGGATCTTTCAATTATTTTAAAATTAACTCTTCAGCTTAATTACAACGTAAGATGTAGAATTTTTAAAAATATAATATGCTCCTTTTTATTGGTACCATAAGGTCGAAAATCTGGCACGTTATATAAATTCTTGAATGCTGGAACTCGGACCGTGAACTTTGACGATTTGGCATGTGCTGGAATGAAATGAAATTTTAAAATGCACGTTTCCAATGTTACTAATTTTTCCAGCGTGAAAAACGGATTTTTTTAACCTTTATCTATAAAATAAACTATGCCTTCTGTCATAGTATCGCAGAGATTGACAGCAATAAAAATGGCGATCAAAGGCGTCAGCGTGTGTACGGAGCAGCATATGAATGATATAATTCGCAAAAATTCTTCTCTCTACCCATAATGAAGATGTTTCATGTAAGATTAGCAGATTTCGTTTAAGTGAATTATACAGAGCCTCATGTGGAATAGTAATAAAAAAATAAAAAAGAAACCCTCAAAACTCGTACTTAACCTAAATTTATCTTATGCAGAAATTCTAAATCATTTTCATTTATGGTATACAGGATGTCACAAAGCGCTTCAGAGTTCAAATTCTACAGATGGCAGAGGACTGAAAACTGAGAATTTTGAGATAGGGAACCAGTGGTCAGAAATGCATATTTCTGACGCCACGAAATCCTGAACGATAATATACATGCCCCACGCGTGTTTGGTCACCAGTAACTTGTGGTCTACAAGATCGCGTACAAAACCTTATCTCCTGCCGTCTCGTTTGGAATGGATCACGTTGCCTAGTGTTACTCGCGAAGTGTTGCCAGAATTATTGGACACTGTACCTCTTGTTGTCCGCGAGAAGATGTGATCGCAGCATGATGATGCACCTGCTTATTTCGATGTTGATGTCCGCGAGCACCTGAACAACAGATTCTCTAATCAATAAATTGGAAGGGGAGGTCCTCTCATAGTCAGCGCGATCGCCAGATCTCATTCTCCTGGATGTTTTCCAATGGTGCCTCATCAGTCATTGGTGTATAAAAAACCACATAGAATCTGATGCGATACTGCTTGCTAGGATTGAAGCTGCCTCTCTCCTTGTACAACCGAAACCAAAGATATTTGCTCAATGTACAGTATTGAAACTGGTGGTCGCCACTTAGAAACTGGTGCTTGCCATGAACTGTAAGTTGTTGCTGTGTTGTTGCTATGAAGTGTAAGTTGTTTATGAATAAAAAAATTGTTGTTTGCTCTTAAGAAAATGTAGATTACAAAAATATTCCTCACACGATAAATCATTCAAAATCTCATGGTGCCTGAAATATGCTTTTCCGACTATCTCAAAATGCTCAGTTTACAGTCTTTTACCATCTGCAGTCTATATATGGGAATTTTTCAGCTTGTCAATGTATCTACTGCGGTTCTAATCTGGAATCTGAATATTCAGAACTAGTAGGGGAGACAGGGGCAAATCATTACACGGGTAAGTGATTACAACTTAAAAATATCTTAAGATTTTAACACCAGGCAGGCTGACAGATACATAGGATCCAGCCTCTACTGGATCTAAAGCATTCTCTCCCTCTTCGAACCGCTGGCGTGCAGGCTTCGCAAGTAAGAACTTTTCGATTTTTTGTACCTCCTCGTAATTCTTCTCTCACTTAATGATGCTAAATAACGAAGTGGATGTTGTAGAATAGCCTGTGCCTCACGGTTCAGAGAAAGCCCAGTTATCAAGTCATAATGTTACGTGGAAGTTCCTGGAAAAACGTGCACTCGTTTTCGCTGTTCGTGAACTTTGTTCAAAAGCTTGGTTTGGGCCAGGTTGTTACAAGCTGCATCAAGTTTACATTTTCTTTCGACGGGCAAAGAAAAACTAATAATCATGACTCATATTCGGAAGAAACATTCTGCCTAGTGTGTTGCAAGCCGTATTCTGAATTAACTCATCACGAAAATTGGATACAGTGTCTTCAGTACAAGAAATGGGCACATTTTCATGCACGACTGGGGATCCTCAGTTTTATTTTTATTTATTCCTTATGCTTTCAATTTGTGTTTGGTATTGAGATGTAAAAGCTAATTTTTTGATTTACCAATGTCTATTGTTCTATATTAGTGTACAAAATGAATGTAACAACCTGATCCATTAATGGGGCATGTTGTTACATTTGCGGTTGTGTCAAAAATATTAATTTGTCAAATAAAACAAGTTTCTCATAACTTTTTAAATGCTAGTTATAGCCACAAAGGTTGAAGGCTGTAAAATGCGTAATATGATTTACATCAAGCACTACATAAAAAAGTTAGAGTGAAAAAAAATCAAAACTCTTAAAACCTGCCCTTCTAAACTCTTGCCCGACTATTATGACATGATATTGCAAATAAGCTGTTTTATGGTCTTATATAACAGATCACAGTTTAATTATTAAGGTGGGATATAATCTAAACCAGATGAAGTATGGCCATCTGTTAAGAGTATCAAATTAAGCTGACCCTCTTCTCCATTTGGTGACGACTTTAAGTTAGTATTAATTTATGCAAAGTTTCTGTGTTAGCAATACACTGATAGTTGAATGACAATTTTAAATATTGAGTTTCACTGATGATGCTCATGTGAATAATTTATATAGCACAAAAAATGATAAATTAAAAAATTATTTTTATAGCACACTATGATAACGAAATGTAATTTCAAACAGTAATGTTAAACGCTCAGTGAAATAAATACTCATCACACGCGAGGTAAAATGTATTAAACTGATATTTTTCCTATTAGCTCAAGTTTAGTATATACTTCAAGGAGTCATAGATCACTACATAGGAATTTGGATGGTCTTAGAACCGAAATGAAAAGATATTAATACAGTTTGTCGTCGTCGAAAAAGACGATAACCGGAATTAGACGTTCTCAGGGTCACCAAATTGAACCGATGATCCCCTAACGGTATCCTTTCGACGAGAAGCTTCGCCTTTTACAAAATATTCAACTTAACTAGAGCTTTAACGGGACCTAAATTTCTAAGAATGACGAGATTTGACTAATTTTTTATTTGTGGCTTCTTTCTTTTTATTGACGAAGGAAAACATTTTCAATCATCGCAATAAATTTTGAAAGCAGTGAATCATACTACTGTAATCTGAATACCAAATGATATTTTTAAGAATTTTCCGCGTTATATGGAAACCGCGTTATACGAAACTCAGAATTAGTACATTCAGGTTCAGATTAATTCGTACCATCTTATAAAAATCTCAATATTACAGAATAGTAAAGAAAAATCAAATTAATTCGTAACGTGTGGTATGTAAACCATGAGAACGGAAAGTTCGGTGAATGACACGGAAAAATAAACAGGGACAGGTATTTGAGAGATGATGATACTTTACTGTACTTCAAAGTAAGATCCCCTGGCCACAATACACTTTTGACATCGTTCGTACAACTTTTGCATGTCGTGTGAAAAATCCTCTTTCGGTATTGCTTGAAGTCTCCGGACCGTCGAGAAATCTGTCCTTTCATTGTCGATTCAAACAAGAAAACAGGAAGAAGTCCGACGGTGACAGATCTGGAGAATACTAAGAATGGTAAAGTTCTGGAATCTGTTTTCGCGCGAGGCCGCACATCGCTACAAAGATGGAAACTTCATATGAAAGGCTTAGAATTAGTATAATTAGATTAATTCGTACCGCATTATATGGACACCGCGTTACATAGACAATACTGCGACACAATTGGATAAACAAAGTCATGCGAAAACGCGACCGCATATAATATCGTGGATCTGCTTGTGCCATTTGTTGTAATGTTTCATGATTTCTGATTTTACAGGAGAATTCCTTAATAACTGAAACTGAAAAAAAATACCATGGGAATTCTCCATTATTTTGACCATAAAAGTGTAATAGAAAAATTTATGCTCTAGGGAGACTGCGTACAATTAATCTAATTAAGCTGTACACAGTAATATGGAAACCATGTTTTATGAGTATCGTTAGAGGAGGACTGACGCAATTTCTCTTCCGCGTTATATGGAGACCGCGTTTTGAAAATACCGCATTATAGGAAGCCAGAAAACCTCTTGGTCCCAGGAAGGTTTGGACTTATAATGGCCGGATTGTTACGAAAGACCACGATAATAGAAATACCACTATCTCTAACATCAATGAATTAAAAGTATTCGCTAAATCAAATCAAACTTTGAAAAAAAAAACAATTTCTGTTAATTAACTTAAAAATTGCTTCTATTTTTTTTTCTTGTCACACCGTTGTATTCTAACACTTTGATTTTTAATTTAATTTTTAATATTAATTTAACTTTAACTTATATTTCTTTTTCTTGTGCTACTTTGTTATTGTTGTTTTTTTTTGGATTTTTCCCCCTCCCTTCTCTAATATTTAAGCCCCCCTTTATTCCGTTTTTATTTTTTGTTTTTTTCTTTCTGATCAATTTTTAAATACCTCTAACATGACCTTTCACCTCCTGGTACAATATCTCTTAATACTTTTTCTGAGACCATATCAGACAAGAATTCCTTTTGTATACTTTGTCTAAATATTCGCAGTCTACGTGCTAATTTTGAGGAATTTCTACTCTCACTCACAGTCTACCCTTCCGTTTTACCTTTAATTGAAACCTGGACTGCTGCAACTTCTGATATCCCTCACCTATCAGGATATAATAAATTCTCTATCTCAAGAAAGGCACGCGGAGGTATCTGTTGTTTTATTAACAATGAGCTTTCAGTTGAGGTTATAGAAGAAAGTACCTGTGTCAATGACGACTACGAATTTCCTACTTTGTTAGTAAACAATACATTCTTTGTTATTAATATCTATCGTCCTCTAAATTCTAACTTCAATAATTTCTTAATCTATATTGAATCTCTTCTTGACTCATTATGTCTTGCTTCTAGAAAATGTATTATTTTAGGTGGTTTTAATGCCGAATCCCCCTTTACTCAGAAATACTACTGAACTATTGTGTCTATTAAATTGCTTTGGTCTTTCGCCTACAATCTCCTCTCCTACACATTACTCTATTAGCTGCAATTCCTTTAGTCTAATTGATCAAATTTTTACTAATATTACGGATATCACCCAAAGCGGAACAATCTACTTATTAATTTCTGATCGCCTTCCCTTATTTCTTATTTATTCAATAAGTAAGAGTTGGTTTACTACTCAAAAATTAACGTCTAGATTATATACTTTACACAGAACGCAAATCTTTGCTTCTTATCTACGGACTGGGACACTTTATTGCTAAACGAATACAATTCTAATTTTAACTTTGAGATTTTTTAATCATTTCATGAGTGGTTATAATAAATATTTTCCTATAATAACCTTTACTCAATCCTCATCCAGTCCAAAAAAACCATGGATCTCAGAAGAATTGCTAAGACTGATTAATAAGAAGCGCAAGATTTATAAACAATATAGCAAAAATAATACAAATATTAAAAGAAATCATCTCAAAGCTATTACAAAACTAGGGAAAAATTCCATTAAAACTGCTTAAAGAAATTATGCTAAGCTTTTTTTCCTTAATAACCAACCCCAAAGAGAAATGATATCAAATTCAAATGGCTCTATCGCTCCCAAAAAACAGAAGGCTCCCTTCCTACTTTAATAAATGTTCAAATCCAAATCTTCTCTCTTTTTTGGAAGTACTTTTTCATGCTCCCTAGCTAAAAGTAATAATATTAACAGTGATTCTCTTTCATGTTCATGTCCAGGGCCTCCCAATTCTTCACGCGAATCCCTTTTCCCATTCCCAATAACTCCCAATGAAGTTTTAACAGTTATAACCAAATTCTCAAAATCTAAAACTATAGATATTTATGGTCTTCGACAAGATGTGATTATTAGCATCGCTCCCTATATATCATATCCTCTATGCGCTCTCTTTAATATGTCTCTCTGTAAAGGCGAATTCCCGAAATTACTTAAGTGCGCAAAAGTCATTCCAGTTTTCAAAAAAGAAGATACCAATGATTTTAACAACTATAAACCCATTTCTATTCTGCCTTTCTTTTCCAAGGTATCTGAAAAGCTATTCTGTATTCGCTTAAGTAATTTCATTTATTCCCATGATTTCATTTCTCATGCACAGCACGGCTTTCGCCCAACTAAAAACATCTCCACAGCTCTGTATGAAATATCCGAATATATTAATATTCAGATGGCTCAAAAAAATTGTATTAACTTTGTTTCTTGATTTTAAAAAAGCATTTAATATGGTTCCCCATGCTTTATTATTAAATAAATTAAATTCATTATATGGCACTAGTGGTAAATAGGCCATCCCGTATGGATATTTATATAAGCATAATCTTTCGTTTTTTTGTCAATAATCAGCACCTTATGAGCATTGTTATGAGCAAAACCAACGGCTACAACAATGGTATTCAAAATTTACCACGCGAAACTCAATTTCATGCAACAATTCATGCAACAATACGTTTTTTGCGGACAAAAAAAAAGAAAAATTTTTACTAATAGTTATTAGAGGGCTACCATTGAATTGGATAGCTTCCTTTCTTTTAGATAGACAATACTCTCTTAATGTCAATTCAAAATTTTCTCCAAATTTAATTAACAATCAGGGTGTACCCCAAGGTTCTATTCTGTCACCGCTACTGTTCTCTCTCTTTATTAATGACCTCTCTTATATTACTGACAATGCACAATGCGTATTATTTACAGATGACACCACATTCTTAGCCTCAGCTTATTCAGAAGAACAACTCAAAAACATAGCAAAGTCTTTATTAAATAAAATCTTTCAGTGGTCATTACTAAATCAGCTTCCACTAAACCTTAACAAATCATATTACATGATCTTTCATCAACGTAATAAACAGATTGATTTCAATAAAATTAAGCTTTGTGTCAATAATAATATTCTATCTAGAGTCCTTTCTTATAAATATTTAGGAATTTATTTTACCCCCGATTTATCATGGAGCCTTCATATAAAACATTTAGCTATAAAATTGTCCCAACTTTAGGCATTATTTATAGAGCCAAGCATCTTCCGCATAGTACTTTACTAAATTTATATTTCACCTTCATTCACACAATTTATGTTTTGATATATGTTTATGGAGAACGACTACGTTAAAGAATATTAATCTTTTAATTAAAATCCAATAACGTTTTTTACGCATTTTATTAAATAAGCCAGCTCTCTCTTCTGTCAGCTCAGAATTTAAAAATTTTAACATTTTAAAATTTGATGAACTTTATTTTGTTCATTTAGCCCTATTTATATATAAGATTACGCATAATATATTGTCTTAGAAATCCCCTTATATTAACTAATTCCTCTTATCACTACCACACGAGAGAAAATAAAATAATGATTCCATGTTATAGAGTAAATTATTTAAAGAGATCAATATCAATTTCTGGAATAATCTGTTGGTCCAAATTAACTGAAGAACTTCATGATGCACCTTCCCTTAAATATTTTAACATCATCTTTTTAGAAACATTCGTTCGGGCTTAATCTCAACTACTTTAATTTCCATATATTCTTAAAATTTCAACTGATTTTCACTGTTATTATTATTATTATTATTATTATTATTATTATTATTATTATTATTATAATGGTTGGTGTTCATATGTTTACTTTAATATTCATTAACTTATACCGTTTATGTATATTAATTTCAAAGAATGAAAGATGCCCCTAGACAGGCCTCCAGGTCCTTTGGGCACCTTGCTATTCATAAAAAATATTCTTTTTACAATAAACCTTTGTATTTACTGTGCTATCAAAATGTAAATGTAAATAAATGTATAGGAGGGTTGACTTAGTTAATAGAAAACTATGCCAGTGATTCAAAATTTCATTCAATTTATTATTTAATAACTTTTCGTTTTAAACAAGATTTTATTCCCATTAATATTAAACGCAATCTAACTAGTCCTTCTGATAATAGTCTTATATGAAAGCAGCCATCACTTAACAGCAGCCCTATGAAACCACTGATCCTTCATATTTGTTGCGCTTCCTTGTATGATTTATATAAAATAGTGAAAAAAAAACCCTAATCTAATATCAACATCCCACTTGAAACCTCTTCCTAAGTGGTCCTGCTAATATACATGTATTTCAATATTTAGTTCATGTCCTTTCCTAATTACTAGTTCCACATCGTGTTAAAGCTCAAGTTAAATTTGTATTCTTCGTGTAATTTTCTTATCTGTCAAGACGTTTCGAAATTCATAAAAAATGATGCATAGATGGGATTTCATCACATCTGATACGGTCGATTCTACGATGTGAAATAATCAATGCAAAAAGGAACGGTTATTCTTTCTAGACTCAAAAGCTCTTCTCATATTACCTACTCAGTATGATTGCTGCGAAGCATTTTTGTAATATAATGATGTATCGGCCCCTGTAGCATTTAAACGTCATCATGATGTTGTATATCCACTGTTGTTACAGATAAACAGTCAAAATATATGGCCACAAAGGCACAGTACTTACAGTAACCCCAAAAGAAGTTCGATTAACTGTCCGCCATTGTTACAAAGAAAGGACAAAGTTAACAAAATGAAATCACAGAATATTGCAATAATTTTTACAAAAATGGTTCTTAAACAATTACCTATATATTTAATAAACACTAAGAATTCATAGGCAATGCAAGTAGTCGATGCGAATTACACCTTCCAGCATTTCTTGTTGGATTCCTTTGAAATACAATATATGTACACTATTTATCTTATTAGTTTTCAATAGTAAATTTCTATGATATCAATTCTGATTTTTCAAGGAATATTGAAAGTAAACGCATCTGTAAAAGAGGTAGTACATTAGCCAATTCTATACAAAAATAAATGGACCATATTTCTTACCGGGATTTTCTTTTGAATAATGGTTCTCGCACTTTTTCCTAACTGGAACAGGTAACCGGCGGAACCTTCGTCAACTGGAGGCAATACGATGGGTTCTTCAATCACGGGCAGAGTGAAAATTTCCCCTTTCTTTCTCGTTCTATTCCAAGCGGACTTTCCCAGAGTCGCCATTTGCTAGTAACTCCTTTCCTCAAATACAGCTTTCTACCTCCAAAGTGCAGAAAAACCTAAATAAGAATTTATTAATTTTAATGGAAAGAAGAAATTGAAATAAAAATTCTTACTATCTGTATTTAAGAATTTTATTATGTACATATAATTGAATATTAATTATTAGTACAGATATTAAATTGATTTGAGAGGTTTGTTTTTTTTTTGGCTTTTTTGAGAACTACATCTCTTATCATCTCGCCGTCATCTGCTGTTTATATTTAAGTGTTATAAGGTTAATGTGCGTTAAATAAAGGAAAGTTGATGCAGGGATATGTTCTTTTTCAAGTGTATTCTCATAATACTCAATTCAGATTGCTTTAAGAATTTCAACTTTTCGAATTGCAAGTCAACTTTTAATCTATACCTATTGATGAATCTATGATATTAACTATATAAATTAATCCGAATACAATTACAGAAATTACTTATTACGAAGACACAATGTTTCAATAATATTCAATGCTAATAGCCATACAATGAAAAGATTTGCATAGTTTTTTTATACGAAATTGGAAAGTTATATATGATGGTTACTTGAAGTGTTGGTCCAGGATTTTTTTGTTTTAATGTAGCATCACATTGGAGAGCGTGCCCGAAAGGGTCGAGGTTCGTTTCCAGTGCTCATAAGTGATATGACTCTACCCTTTTAGACTTTTAACGATAACACTTAACAATAGAGGAAATCACGTGACGCAGTGACATCATCGTCATCATCATCAATTTTAATATCGGAGAAGGGTTGAGAAGTGGCTGAAAACAAATAAAAGATAACGGAGAAGTTAACAAAACGAGATGCAACAATATTTCAGTGATTCCTCCCACTCTTTCCTTTTTTCCATATTGATTTTCCTCCGGTTGATTGATATTTCCTGCTATTATACACAACCACTAAAACATAATTATTGATTGATTCGAAAGACAGTAGAATAGGTTGAAAAAAAATTCGATTCTACAAAAAAGCGATAATAATAGTTTAATAACGACAGTGATGAACAGACGAGTGAAAAGAGTTTGTTTTTAACACACAAAAGCATTTTCGGTAAACGAATCCTGTGGTTTTTTGAAAACAGCAGCATTACGACTCGACACTTGAATGCCAAGCCAAAGTATTTCCGAAATGAACAGTAATGGATTATAATTACTCATAAATCTTTGCTCCTACATCATTTATATTTTATTCGAACATAAAATTTAATAGCGAGGGAAATCCTTTTTCGATTAAATAATGGAGAAGAATGGGATTTTATCTGTAAACTTCAATCTGAATGAGTCGATATTGATTAGTGTTTAAGCAATGAAGTGTTTTTACTTCTTTCAAAGTCAAACAGCAACACAAAAAGTGGTTCTCCAGCAAAAATGACATAAAAAGCATCTCAAAAAGAGAATAAAAAATTTCCTCACTTCTTAGGAAAGCGCCATAAATACAAATGGACAGTTCTAGGACAAAAATCCAATGAAAAATCTGCAACAAATGAATTAACTTTTACAATGCTATCATCGGCTTCTACTAAATAGAATGACAGCGAATAATTAATAGAAAATTTTATTTATTATTATTTTGAAAGATACTATCGTAATAGACAATTCCACAGCAGAGCGTGAAACAAGATTTATGATGAAACAAAAGCATCACTAGTCTTCTTGACCAATTGACACAGTTTTTTATTTATATACATCTCGCTATTTTCAGGTAAATGCAATGACATACATGAAGACACGCCTGACGGATTCTTTTTATAATTAAATATACATAACATAGAATTTCAAAATGACAATTATTCCTTAAATAATTCACGATTCATGACACAAATAACAAGAAGAACACACCGGTATTCGTTTTCGACATACTAGAAATTAAAAGTGAAAGAAGAGAATAATCGCAATCATTTTGAGTTTTACTACTGAAATTTAAGCATGAAGTCGGATGATAAAAGATCTGCACATATAAAACTACTACATTCTTTTTACAGTAATATCTCTTTTGTTAAGGCTCATTATGCTCAAATAAATACATCGAAACAATGATCCCACAATCAAACATGTTGTGGGATTAATATAAAATTTGATGTTAGCAAATGTCTTGTTTTTTAAAGATTTATTGGATTCCCAAAAAATGAGGAAAATAATTCCAGTCAAACGAAAATAAAAACCTGCGATATGAGAATAACAAGCTATGATGGCTTTAATGACACACGAATCTTGGAGTATTACATGATCTTCTTAAATGGACGAACAATTGAAGTATAAAAAATAATTGCAGCATGATAATAATAAAATAAATATACAGGGTGATTCAAATCGTGTGTAAAACAACTTAAGGGGGTATGATAGAGGTCAAGGTAAACACAAAAAGTCCTATGAACATGGAAACGAATATGAACAGAAATAAAAATGCCGCCACCAAATTCAGGCTCTGTAAAGCCTAGAATAATGATATTTGGAGGAATAACAGGGTACATAAAACTGTGTATACCGTCAAAATTTGATCGAATTCCAACGAGAAGTTTCCGAGTTACGCCGTCAAAATTGTAACAAGTGCTGGTTAGTACTCACAAGTGAACACGTGTTATGATGTTGAATAAGTTTTCATATTTCTGTTCAAATTCGGACCCATGTTCATAGGACTTTTTGTGTTTACTTTGACTTCTATAATACCCCCTTAAATTGTTTAACACAAGATTTGAATCACGCTGTATTGTAATAAAAAGGATAAAATATTTTTTTCTTATAAACAAACATTTGAATAAGCTGATCATTTCTTTATTTACAGTTATTGTATTCCACACTGGATTAAAAATTAACGACTGTATACCGTAAAAACATTAGCCATATAAAACGTTAATTTGATATTTCCACGCATCAAATAGCAAATGTAAATATTTAATGCCTCACTTTAGCTATGATTTTGTTGAAATTTTCTGGCAAATCTTCTGGTCTTTCATACCTTTTCTTCACTAATGGAAAACTTTATTTGTACTTTCTTCATTAAAGGGCGACATCAGTCGAGCAGGAAGAGGCCATTATTAAAGAGAGTCAAAGTCTATATTATTCTCATTTTTCAAAAGTGTAAAATCTTAAATCAAAAACCGTTTTGACAGTTTTGTATACCAATCTTTGTTCAGGAAGGCAAGGAAGAGGTGTCAATTAATTCGAAGGCTTTCTTAAACACAGCTCTTAAGAATACCTATAAAATCGCTGAATTATATATATTACAGTTAATAAGGATTAAAAAAAAATTAAACGACCAACAACGCTGATAGGCTTAAATCCAAATTAGAATATAATGAATTAGACAAACGTAAATGTCAGAGGCGCAAAATGATAAGTGGAAGACAAAACTAGTTGAGAATGCGTGGTAATGCATTGCCAGAACGATATTAATTAAAAGCATCGTTGCTGTATTCGTGAAGTCGGTCGTTTCGTTGCCAAATTTTTTTTCGAATTTGTCGCAAAATATTTGGATTTTTTTTGGAAATTCTGACTTAGGATTCTTAAAGATCACCAAAAGGTATAATAAGAATGTCTGAAAAACTGACCCTCAAAACTCTTTGTCTTCATCGATAAGATTGAGCTCAAATTGTGACAGTCTGGAAAGGGGATAGGGCCACCTCGACACAAAAACTTAAAAGTTCTATATGATTTTCAACTCAATTTTATCGATGAAGAGAAACAGAGGGTCGCTCTTTGACATTTACAAAAGAGTTAGACATTTCAAAAAGTTGATAACTTCTTTTACACAGGTTATAAACATTAATTTATGATATAAATTAGTATTATACGTATAACGAAGCTCTGCTCAACTGCTATGAGAACATAACAGCGATAATTCAAAATATTTATTTACTCTTTATTTTTAATTGCAAATCTTGATTTTATCTTAACTGAGATTTAAATTGTATATACACTTTTTCAGATGTTCCATATATGTTCATAATAAATGACAGAATAAATAACGTAAAGTCGAGTATTTGGATAGATTCAAATATTAATGGAGGAGTAGGGAGAGAGAAATTTTCATTTTTATGCATATTAAATCGAGGTGTTTGTATTTGGAAGATACCAACTAACCGCGTTTACTTAGTAGGGATTTAGGGAGGCACAATTAAAAATGTATATCACTACTTCTACCCTATAAACGGACCAGTCCCTTTAACACCTGTCCGAATTATTCACTGCGCATGCTCAATCCAGTCTTTAGCGTTTATTTTGAATTCAGCCTGATTCTTCATAATGGAAAACAACAGATCAGGATAATTTTCATAGCGAGTTTGGCTTTTTTGTCCTTTATGTGAATATTGAAATAATTCTTTTTAAATTCAAATTAATTAATAGATGTAAACTTTTTTATATATAGTCTACTTAAACTTTCTTTTGCATTTTTTAAATTAATTTAAAAAAAAAAGTTTTCACGTTCGTTCATGATAATGACCATTATTTTTGCATTATTTTGACCCTTTATGAACAAGAAAAGAGGTTGCAAGAGAAAGCTGTGTTAGGATGACTAGAGGAAAAGGTGGCGGTTCCTTCTTCTTTGATAAAGACCAGGGGTTGAAAAAAGTAATAATGATTAATATCTGTTTTTGATAATAGACCAAGAAGTCGTTTATCTTTAACCAGTTTACTCCAGGTTTATATTGTCAAGTAATATTTATATCAATGAACAGTGGCGGCTCGTAGCTAAAATTTCTGGGGGTGCTGCATCAGAAAACTGTAACTTTTTCACAAACTAGGGAATAGCTGGTGACATTTAGCTTAAGGATCATGTAATATACATGTATTAGAATAGTATTAAAGAAAAAAAAGAGACATTATATTGAATTTTATCGATATCGAAAGTGAAACTGGGGGTGCTGCAGTGCCGCAGTGCCTATGAACGAGCCGCCACTGTCAATGAATAACGGAACATCATGATATTTACTTCAAAGGCTGATGTTACAAACAGTGCAGTGATTTATTGTGGATCCTCACAGATGGAAAGCCGTTCAGTGTGATTTGGTCACTTTGATAGCATCGTCTAGGCTGATCTGGTCACTTTGAAAGCGTCGTCCTTCGCGACATGGCCACGATCTTGTGCAATGCGGCAATGGTTCTCATTGGCGTTGTTTCCCGTATCACAGCCGCATTTCGATTATCTCAATGAACTGCGCTATCTTGGATTTGGTGCTTTAGTGGCGAGTCCACGAGTTCCAACATTGTTTACATTGGTTTTGGCATCACTGCAGAAATATGGCTACATGCTATCATTGTCAAGTCACTGCTGCACCTGGACTTCCGTAACAATTGTAAGGACTTTATAACCGACTGCGTAGATAAAAGAATGGGAAAGAGAATGAACTAAAGAAAGAGAGGGGGATAAAAAGAATCAATTTTATTTTTTTTTGCGCTTGCATCACTACATTACTCCACCCGTGATGGATGGTAGGCTTTTTGTTGAATAGGGTTAGTGCAATAATTTTATTTGATCATGTATTATGCATTTGTTGTTTGACAGATGGGGAATTTCCCAAACTTTTGTAAGAGAAGACAATGGTTGGCTTCGAATTTAATTGAGGAGAAAAGGTGCCCTTCGGAGCTGATCAACAGGATGTAAAAAAATCCACTTCACTTTGGTCCAGACTCTTAATCATAACTTGAATGCAACATACTTAATATTAAAGAGAATTATAGTGAGTTTTAAAAATTCTAAAGAAGGTAAAGCCAGTGTATATTCTTTAATGATGCTCTACTCTAACCTGTCTTAATTAAAATTCATATCAGGCTAAGTAGTAGAAATGAAAGATAGAGTGGCGGGACACGTGCTGGAGCTGGATGATGTCAGGGCAAGGCTCAGTGACTTCGTTCCCCAGACAAGAGAAATGAGGGAGGTATGCATTTGAGTGGGCCTAAAGAGGCTTTATTCCTTCTGGTAAATTGATTATTTCCCTTTCTTGTTATTTTCCTGCCTATCGCAGAAGAGGCATGGATGGTCTCATCTTAATGTCTAACTAATCAATTCCATAGTTGGAATGAATCCTGTTCGGTGTTACCAGTGAAAAAGCAAAAATCTTAAAATTTTCTTTTGATATTGGATTGCACATATGCCCTTTAATTAGGAGAGGCTGCACTGAAGCACTAATGCATTCTTAGGCCCTATGGAAATAAATGGAATTATTTGCCCTAAAAAATGACATCATGGGCGCATCGGTAAATTTGCCAGTTTCTATATGTAGATTCTTCACTCGAAGAGAAATGGAAAGGAATTATGATTTCCTTGTGAACTTTGCTCTAAAATTTTTACAGGTGTGATATAGATCGTTGGAATTACCAGGAGAAAAACCTGAAAAAATAGGTTATTTTTTACATCAACACAAATAAATGGGAATTATTCAGCAAAGTAATACAAGCGCAATAAAAATGGAAAACAATTCATTATAAAACTAAACATTATAAAGCACTTTTCTGACCTTGGTTTATGCCTATGTAGGAGAGGCACAGTTAAACCGCATTGGATTTTAAAATCAAACAAATTTGTAGCCCTCAGTAGTCCTCGTTTAAGGTTTCGTGCCCCATTTCTATTTAAGTTTAACACCTCTTCTCTGGAGAGCCTATTATCAGAAGGGCTTTTCATAGCTGCCACAACAGTGGGGTTCCTGTGAATTTCAGAGCACCACTCATAGGTTAAGTGCTTACTTTCTTTAATTTGCTCTCTCCAAGCTAGCTGTGAATCAGACCTGTAATTTATCTTACACTCTTTGAAATTGCGCCATTTTAATTAATAGACAAGGATTATTTGCCTGCACGAATTGAGAATCCCTCGCTCTTCACTGGACAATGAGCATGCTTCTGCTCCTTCAGGCTAATTTCATTACTAACTGTGAGATGAGTATAACCTAGTGGTGAAAAGAGAAAATAAAAGAGATAGAAGAAAAAGGAAAATGGTGTAGTATGTTGATTTACCAATATAACACACGTTACCTAAAGCAAATTATCGTATGCAGTAGAAAATCGTACGATAAATGGCGCAGTCGACAGGATAATATGGTGTGGAGGAAGGAGTGTTAAAAGTGTCAACTTGAAAAACGCAGAAAGAAAAATTCTACGAGTTAGAAGATAGCGTTGGAGTCAGAAAAAGAGCCTAATCGTTATCTGGCACTGACTACGAGACAACGTAAGTGACTAATTCTAGAATATTAAGCTGTTAAGAAATTAAAACGTTACTGCATAACTTGTCTATGTATATCACTGCATGCAAGTAAAGTAGTGAAAGAGTCCAAAAGCGAAGAAATTAAAGAATATTCAAAATTTGAAAATTGTGGGTGTGTTCAGAACAAAATCGAAACTAAAACGAAAAAAAAGTTCAAGCAAATTCGAAAGTAAAGGTGAAAGCGGTTCAGCAAAAACCAAAAGGAAAACAGTGATTTGGACTTTGAACAGCCAGAGTCAATAGACACCTAACCACTCTTTAGGAGAAGCTGACATGGCTAGTGGGGGCAGAGACGCATCTCACTTAAGTGAAAATATAAGCTCTAAATTAAGAAAGATTGAAGAAGCGGAGGAATATATATCGGAAATGAACGTACAACAATTAAAGAGCAAATTGAAAAAAACTTGGATTACCCACAACCGGAAATAAAAGAATATTAATAGAACGACTTCAGAATGCGATAGAGAAAGAAGCAGATGAAAACGAAGGAAATGATGAGGAATCGAGTAAAAGTGACAGGAGTGATAGGGAAGAATCAACTCGTTTATCAAAGAATAAATAAGAAAAGAAATATGTGACTATGGAAGATTTAATGACTGTAATTCAATCATTAACTACAACTATAGCTTCAAATCAAAGTCGCACTTTTGAAATACCAACAATGCCAGATTTAACACATACAATACCCATATTTAAAGGCAAGCCAACAAAAGATATTAGAGAATGGATAGAAACATTAACAAGAGTACACAATCAACAAAAGGTATCAGACGATGGAATATTAACCATAGCCTTAACAAAACTGACAGGACCGGCTCAAGATTGGAATAAGTAAAAAGATAAATTATTTAAAAATTGGAAAGAATGGGCTGAGGAAATTCAGAAAGAATTTGGAAAGCGAACAACTATGAGAACTTGGACTAAAAAAGTGGAATCTAGAATTCAACAACAAGGAGAAATGCTAACTGCATTTATATGTTCCAAGTTACGATTATTGAGAGGTAATAATATTAGCGAATGTACAGAGGCTGATGAGATTGATTACATTTTGGAAGTGATTAAATTTATCAATGCATAGACTCGAATCAGTGGATGAATTGCTAAATATTGCAAGACAAATAAACTTACGAGAACAACAAAATACACGTTACAAAAAAATGGATGAACCAAGACCACAAGAAAAGGTGAAATATGAAAATACTGATAGGAGAAAGATCCATCAACCTGAAACAATGAAATCGCATCCAGGAATGAAAAAAGAAGATATAAAATGTTTTCGTTGTAATAATTTTGGACATATTGGAAAAAATTGTTCAAAAAATGTTGCAAAAGATTCAAAATTAAAATCTTGTTTTCTAAAGGGAGAAATGCCAAAATCATCAAGTATGGCAAACACGGAAGATAATACAACCAATCCAACACATTCAGAAGTATCGCAAGTTCAAAAGGAAAAAAAATGTTTGTCCTTTTATAAAAGCAGAGATTCTAGGGATTGGAGAAGTAACAGGATTAATAGATACAGGCGCAGGAACCACTATAATTAGAAAAGATAAATTACCACCTTCACTATCACTGAAGCCTTGGACATTTAATTCATTCATAGGAATTGGTGGAAAATTAACAACTCCAGGAGGATATGTTGAATTATGTATCAAAGCTGCTGAAACTACATGTATCATACCTGTAGCAGTATTAGAAGAAAACCCTGTTGAATTAATTTTAGAAAATGACTGGCGAAAATCTTCAGGGGCTAAGATATCATTTGCAGAGAATGAAACGAAAATATTCTCTTTGAATGGAAGAATTGATAATAGTCATTAATTAAAAATACAAATTAAATAAAAAATAAGGTGTAATAAACAAAAATAATTAATCTAACTGTGAAATAAAGAGTTCACCTGTAGCTAAGGAAAAGTCACATTCTGAAATGAATAGAGAACCAATGGAACTGTATTCGTCAGAACCAGAACAAAATTTTGATACAGAATCAAGAACTCTGGAATTAACAAAGCCATTTGAAACAGACATTGAAAACTTCACAACAAAAACAATTCAAATAAACCCTAATGTTGAAGAACAAACAAAAGAAGAATTGCTAAAGATTTTAGAAAACTATAAGGATGTATTCTCGACAAAAGCTGAGGAATTAGGACACTATGATAAAGATAGACATTCTATAAAATTAAACAATAGGAAGCTGGATGTTTTAGTTTTTATTGCGTCGCCATAGTGTGCAAGGAACAATTTTGGTATTGGCAACATCCGTTAAGGTTAAGTTAACGCGAAAATGCCGTACAATTGTTGTGTTCCACAATCCTCGGCAACTTCTAAAAAAAAATAAAGGACTGAAATTTTATTCCTTTACAAAAAATGGACTTATAAGTAAGCAGTGGATTCAAAAAATCAAATCTGGAAAGAAAATTTCAAATCACATGAAATTATGCTGTCTTCATTTTTCTCCTGAAGATTACATGGTCACGTCTCAGGATATATAATAGTGTTTTCTTTAAATTTAATGTTTTATTAATTTGTGTTAATCATAAATTTATGTTAATTTATAAGATGTTAATTTAAAAATTTAACATTTTATTAATTAAACACTTATACAATTAATTACAAAATTTGAAGGATTGAATTAATGAAATAAAACTAAAATAAAATTAAAAAGTTTTAAAACATGATCAAACCTTTAATTATTATACAATTTGTATTTTTTGTACTTTTATTAAATTACATAAAAAATTACCTAAAAATTCAGTAACTTCAAATTTATTTTTAAGAAGATCGAAAAATACTGAATCCTGGTAGCAAATCACCCAAAGAAGCACATAGGATTTTAAATCGGGACAAGAAACTCACTAAAAATTATAACATTTGTAGCTCTGATAAGAATAGCAGTAGTGATAGTAATTTTACTGCTCTGATCTTAGTAAAAGTTATAAGGTAAACGTTTTCCAACATCACATTTGCAAGTAGTAAAAATTGTTTCCCTATGCAGTGATCTATTTTTGTTACTTGTATATAGGGTGAATACAAAAGTCTGAACTCCCCTTTTATTTTTTGAACCAAAGCAGATATGTCAATTTTGATGAATCCAATGAATAGGAAGTTGTGGGTGGCCTATCCCATGGTGCACTTTTCATCATCCCAAATATGCAAATTAGGACACATTCAAACTTTATCTCAAAAACCGTAAGGGATAGAGAAAAAAACCCAATTGCAAACTTGTTCAGCATAAAAAAACAAAAAAAAAATCATCCAAATCGGACCAGCCTATCACCCACAATCACGTGGTGAACTGTTTGTAGCTTACAAACAGTCACACTGCACAAGGAAAACTGGATGTTGATATTTCCACCATGTAAAGCATGCAAATCAAAAAATTAACATAAATTACCATACTCACATTCACTTTCATGCGGAAAAGCAAATAAAAGGCATGTTTTGGCGTCAGTTAGGTTCCGTGCCCAATTGTATTATGGTGATTGTGGCGTCAGTTCACCACGTGATTGTGGGTGATTGGTTGGTCCGATTTGGATGTATTTTTTTGTTTTGTGTGTTTTTTTATGCTGAACAAGTTTGCAATTTAGTTATTTTCTCTATCCCTTACGGTTTTTGAGATAAATTTTGAATGTGTCCTAATTTGTATATTTGGGATGATGAAAAGCGCACCATGGGATAGGCCACCCACAACTTCCTATTCATTGGATTCATCAAAATTGACATATCTGCTTCGGTTCAAAAAATAAAAGGGGGGTTCAGACTTTTGTATTCGCCCTGTATGTTCTTAAATATTTATCCCTTATTCAGGTTGATGCAGCACAGAAGTGTAATAGGAAAGAGGGATTTCATTTCAAGAGCGGGGTCCATGGTATATTTAAATTATGGACTATAAGAATATTTAATGCATTGATTTCTTTAATTTGTTAAAATTTAACTCTGCTTTTCTTCCACCCACTTTGGCACCAAGGACTCTCAGCCCAGCTTTATTTAATCTTTATTCATTTTTCCCACTTTAAAAATATACAAAATACGCTTAGAATATGCTAAAAATATGTTTAGAATATATACATTTGTCCTATTTTCGACAACGACTTCTAAATAAGTCGAATATTTGTAGAATTTAAGCACGATCAAACTTTCACGTGTTTCTTTCGCGCTCTGAAACAACCGGATGTTGCTAATACCAATCCATAACCGTTGCGCGCTCTGGTGACGCAACTGTAAATCCATAATATCCAACCTCCTATAATAATGATCCTATCAAACTGAAACCATACAATTATTCGTGGAAGGATAGAGAATTTATTGAAGAAAAAATAAAAGAACTGTTGGGCCTTCAAATTCACAATATTAGCACCTACTGTATTAGCAAGACAGCCAAATCATCCAACAACCTCAATACAAATATGTGTGGATTATAGGGAGCTAAATAAAAATACAAAGAAGGAGGTATATCCCATGCCTGAATTGATGATTTACTTGATAGATTGTTAGATGCTAAATATTTTACAACAAAAGATCTAAAAACTGGATATTGGCAAATATCAGCGGAAGAAGAGGACATCCTGAAAACTGCATTCATAACTTCCTGCGGGCATTACGAATGTTTACGTTTGGCCATTACGTTTGGATTAACAAATGCACCAGCAACATTTCAACGTGCTATGAGTGAAATATTTTATGATATGATTGGAAGAGGAATATTAATCTACCTAGATGATGTGATGATTTACTCGAAAACGAGTGATGATCATTTACGACTTTTAAATGAAGTATTGAAAAGATTCCAGGAAGCTAATCTTAAATTGAACACGAAAAAATGCCATTCATGATGGAAGAGATAACTTATTTAGGATACAGAATTGATAAAACAGGAAAAAGCCAGATCCTGAGAAAGTTAAAGCAGTGCTAAATTTTCCTAAACCTGAGTCTAAACAAGCGCTACAATCATTTCTTGGTTTAGCATCATATTACAGAAAATACATTTCTCATTATGCTAAGATTGAACAACCTTTAAGACAACTTACCAAAGGAAACATACCATACATACGGAATGGTGAATGTCAATTTGCATTTGAAAGATTGAAACAAGAATTGACAAATGAACTAATACTTGGACATTTTAGTAAAGGATACGAAATAGAAGTACATACAGACACCTGTCAGGAAGGCTTAGGCGCAGTACTTATTCAAATTCAAAATGGCAAGGAGAAAGTAATAGAATATGCTAGTAGAAAGACCAGGGTGCTACAGAGAAATTACTTCACAGTATAGAGCTAGAAGGAATAGGCGTACATTGGGCACTAATAGAAAAATTCAGACATTGTTTGGTAGGAGAAAAATTTGCAATCAAGACTGACAATTGGACAATTTCAAGTATGCAAACAAAACAAAAATTAGGAAGAAGATTTGCAAAAATTGTTTTAGACCTTCAGGAATTTGATTTTATTGTTAAACACATACCTAGAAAAAATAATATCATATCAGATACATTATCAAGAAATCCAGAGGCAAATTTATTCATTTCTGTGTCGAACAAGGACTTAAATTCTGAAAATATTATTGCCCATGCAAAAAAGATGATCAAGAGCTTAAGATTAATTTTCAAATTTTGCAAAATGAAACCCTTGAATCTCATGAAAAACACAACGCTAGTACGATTAAAGCAAGATACATACAAGAAAATGATATACTGTATATTAGAAATATTCATAATCAACATCATTTACAGATAGTGATACCAAACAATCAGGTCACATTGGAATTGACAAGACATTGCACAAGATCTTAGAACTTTACTGGTGGAAAAGAATCACTAAAGACGTACGAGATTATGTTTCAACTTGTCATAGAGCACTCTACAAAAGAAAAACATACCTTCAAAACCATTTGAACGAATTGCGATTGATCATATTGGAATTTTACCGAGCCAATCGAAAAAAGGTAAACGATGGATTCTAGTAATAATAGACTATTGCACGAAGTATATGATAACAGAAGCTGTGAACAATACTGGAACTAAAACAACACTGGACGCTTAGAGGAAAAATGCATTTGAAAAATATTGATATCCAAAAGAAATAATTTCAGATCAAGGAACAGGATTTACTTCAAGAGAATTATCTGAAAGAACATCAAATTAAAGTTATCCATACATGTGCTTATCACCCCGAAGGAAATGGATTAGTTGAGCGAGGAAATTAAACCTTGGAAACAATGTTAGCAAAATATTCAGAAAATCCAACAGACTGGACAAAATATCTAAGCATTTCAACATCTGCGTACAATACAGCAAAGCAAAGTTCTGCTAAGTCTACACCATTTTACTTACTACATGGATATGTTCCAACATTGCAAGATGAGACAAAATATGGATCACCATTAAGAAGAATAAGCAGAGAAGAAGAGCTAATAGAGTTAACAGTGAACAGAGAAGCTGCTGCACAAAACATAGCTGAAGCCCATGAATATCAGAAATCACATTATGACATGAGCAAGAAAAAGAAGACATTTCAATTAGGAGAGCTTGTTCTCTATAAAGTACACAACAGACAAAAATTTGATCCAAAATTATTAATCCAACGACAATGAAAATAAAGGACGAAGAAAGCAAAGAAGAAAGAAACGTATACATATTACAGATACGTCCATTTGGATTAAGAATTTTCAATAATTAAGTGAACATTATTCACTGAAATGAACTTTCATATCAATAATGTTTAAAGATATTTTTATGCCTTAATATTTAATCTCATATTATACTCTATCCAACGAAAGTTGGAGTGGGCGAGTCCAGTTAAACTTCCTATTTCAATTGTTAGACATTATTGCCAAAGTAAACTTTTACTTTTTAATCGTTTGTTTTTTATTAATGTTAATTGTTGGGTAAATTTTAAACTGTTATTGTTATTTTTATTGTTAAAAAAAGAGAAGATGTGGGATATGAGATGAGTATAACCTAGTGGTGAAAAGAGAAAATAAAAGAGAGATAAAAAAGAGGAAAATGGCGTAGTATGTTGATTTATCATTACAACATACGTTACCTAAAGCAAATTATCGTACGCAGGTAGAAAATCGTACGACACTAACTACGATCATTTTTGTCATACATGGAAAAAGAGACTTTCTTTTATCTCAGTTCTTTGCGATACTTAATCGTCAAAATACTATAGATAACTCTCTAAAAGCGTGTCAATCTTCCCTCTGCACGAATGACAGCCTATGTCAGATCTTGAAGTACTGGTAGAGGTAATACGAGATAAGCTTGTTGAACTATTGTTGAGATTCCACCTTACGTTTGTCCCATATTCATAGCTCTGATGCTTCTCTCAACAGCGTCCCACGTAGATCACTAAGATGCTGATTTTGTAAGCCATTGGATAATACTGAACTTGATAGCAGACTATCTATTGTACCAGCTTGGTCTGAGTACATTCCACTCTGCGCGGTGAGTCCTAATTAAAACTTCCCATCACCACTATCTCTAATTTTTTGTCCAGTCCGTATATTTTATTCACAGAAGATTTTTCATTTCACGTCGATACATTTTTCATTCCATTTGTGCTATAGCAACAGCTACAAAGAACGGGACACTTGTTGATTTAGCCAGTTAAATATCCGGACTCACGGAATTGGTGACATTGCCCGAGAAGGCGACTCTACGTCAATTAATAACACTATCTGTAAAATGTCCTATTTTTCTTAGTTTCTCTAGTAAGTATATTCAGGGCGTTGTTAAATTTCATGACCAAAATGATAGAATCGCATATTCCATCACCCCTAAGCAAACAAGTTCATATGAACATGGGTCCGAATTTGAACGATAACTGAGATAAGAACAGAAATAAAAATGCCGCCACTAAGATCAACAAGTTAATAACTCACTTTCTACAAAACCTAGGATGATAAAATTTGAGAGAATAATAGGGTACATAAAATTGTGTATACCGTTAAAATTTGATCGAATTCCAACAAGTAGTTTCCGAGTTACGCACTGAACATCAAAACACGTGCTCACATGCGAGTACTAACCACCACGTGTTACGATGTTGACTACGTAACTCGGAAAATACTCATTGGAATTCAATCAAATTTTAACGGTATATGCAATTTTATATACCCTATTATTCTCCTAAATTTCATCATCCTAGGTTTTGTAGAAAGTGAGTTATTAACTTATTGATCTTAGTGGCAGCATTTTTATTTCTGTTCATATCTCAGTTATCGTTCAAATTCGGACCCATGTTCATATGAACTTTTTTGCTTAGAATCACATATTACATCCCTCCTATCATTTTGGTCATAAAATTTAATAACACCATGTATTATCTTAAAAGCTAAAAGATTATGGCTAACCGTTTAATATCCCCGTTTTTCATCCATGTGCTGCGAGAACGAGGCATAAACTTTACAAGCCCTCCGATTTTCTTACATTTCAGAATATCGACATTCGTTATCTTGTGCAAAAAATATTCAAGAGAGCGCTGTCTGCTAGAAGAGTCAAAAATTTTTCTTAATGAATGATAATTCGAGGAGAAGTCAGTAAGTAAGTTACAAATAGAGGTAGAAATTAAACAAATACGAGTACCGATTTGAAACTACCTTTATTTCTCCGCATAATCTCCCTGTACATCGAGGCACTTGTTCCATCGTTTCACAAGCCTCAAATCCAGTAAGATAAAATTCTTTGGGCTGCTGCCTGAACCGATGACTTTCCTTTGTATAGCTTCATCGTCGCTTCAATTAAGAGGACCAAACAGCTTCATAGTAGGGAAAGTGTTCACCCGAAAGATGATGTTTAAGAGGACCGAACATATGAATGTCGCTTGAAACAAGGTCAGGGCTATATGGAGAATGTTCGAGGACTTTCCACTTGAACTTTCTCAGCATCTCGTTGTCTTGTTGACAGTAAGAGGATGTTCACAGTCTTCTGGGAATACGAGGGCATATTGCTTATCATATAGCCCTGACTTTGTTCCTCACGATTTCCATTTGTTCGGTCCTCTTAAACATCATCCTCTAAACATCATCTTTAGGCCGACGATGATGCTGCACAAAGGGAAGTCACCGCCTGGTTCAGATAGCAGCCCAAGAACTTTTAGCTTACTGGCTTTGAGGGGCTTGTGAAACGATAGGACAAGACCTCGATGTACAGGGAGATTGTACGGAGAAATAGAAGTAGTTTTCAAATCAGTACTCGTATTTGTTTCATTTCTATCTCCATTTGTAACTTACTTATTGACTTACCCCCGTACCCTACTCTCGGAGATTTACACTGAATCTTAGTGCACACTTTGCGACGAGTTTATCGAATTAGAATTCGTCATCATTCAATTTTGTTGTTGCATGACAACGTAAGACCACATACGGCACGCATAACTCTCGGAACCATTGAAAAACTGAAGATACAACGCACGCACTCACTCTCACTCATTGCGTATAGTCTTGTCTTCATTCTTTACTCTTTCCATTTCTTTTCTCACTTTTAAATGTATCTCAACAGATTTGACTGTTGCAAGAAAGCTTCTCTGAACTCTTCGGCATGCGAGAAACTACTTACCATTTGGTAGAATTTCATATGCAACGCAGAAAACTATTTTTATCAATTTTTTTTATTATTTTATTTTTTATTAGTAATGATAATCCAATACGTCCATCCAGGGCCTGTATTGCTAGAAGCCGACGAGTTGGGTCCCTAGATGAACCTGGATTAACGACTGCTGTATGATGGTCACAGCAGCCAGGGGGGTGAAGATCGTGAATCACGGATGGTCACCCATCCAGTGACTAACCGTGCCTGATGTTGCTTGACTTCACAGAAGTTGTGTTTCAGTGAAAGCCCACCAGGCCACGGCCTCCCCCATGTATAGAATTGTACTTTATTATTTCCTTTGTCTACGTGTTCATTACTTTTCAAACTAACCCTCGTATATACCAACAAAGAGTCGAATAGTAGTCTTCTGCCTGTCTGATAGGTTTTAATTTCTTACTAAACGATAGTGAAAAGTTTTCTTACCTGATTTGGTAATTGATTCGGGGAATTTGGATAACTTCGATCAACCAAACATTTCCAGCTTAGTGTAACCAACTCGCTTGGTGGCCCAGGTAGGTTTAAGTTTTGTTCTTCATCAGCACATTTTGCCAAATTGCCCCCTCTCCATTCTTCATTCAGCATACATAAAAGCTAAACAATTACACAATTATTTAAATAATAAATAGAATGAAACTGTGGATACAATACCAAGAAAGGAGAAAACACAATCTCTTGTCCACATATAATTTTATAAAAAGCTTAGATGCGCATTTCGACTACATTGTATTCATCATTCGGCAAGAATACAAAGCATAAACAAGTCGTAGTCGTTTAAATAACAGGAACAGCCAGTTACATAATTGCAAAAAATAAAATAACAGCCAATCATATAATACATAAGAGTCCTGTTTCTAAATTCAACTATTATATGATTGGCTGTTATTTTATTTTTGTAATTATGTAATTGGCTGTTCCTGTTATTTAAACGACTGTGACCTGCTTTTGCTTTGTATTCTTGCTGAATGATGACCACCACGGTGTGGTCGAAATGCGGATCCAAGTTTGTTTTTTTTATAAAAATTATATGCGCACAAGAAGTTGTTTTGTGTCTTCTCCTTTTACATAATTATTTATTGAAAATTACAACACCATGCTTATTTATTCACAAACTGCTGAAATCTAGAGCAAAAATTAATCATATCTCAATTTTATTTAAGCATAAGCACAAATAAATATCATCTCCTTTCAAGAAAGCCTCTTTTTATCCATTTTTGTACATATTCTACAATTTGGCCACATATGCCGACACTTTGCATATAAGCTATATGGAGTTATTTTGTAAAGATTACAACAGTATGACGCGGTATTACGTATTAAGTTGAAAATTCAGCACAATAAAACTTAACAAGATAATCAACAGAACATTAAATTTATTTTGGTAGTCTATTTTACAAGAAAAATCCAATAAAAATTTAAATTTCTTTCAAAGTAAAAATAATGTTGACATTATTTACAGTGGTGATATTTGTTTAATGGATATCCAGATCCTATGTATTTTCATTTGTTCAATCAAACATTTATAAAGATTCAATTATTTTAAAGTAATGAAATGTTCAATATATTAAAATAAATAATTACAAAGTGCAAATTATGATAGTGAAACAAAAGAAAGTTTTCATAATGTTTTTTGGAATGAAAATTTTCGCAGTGAAAGCAATGAAACGTAGCAATCAGTAATATAAGATGCATTGAAACGACATTAGTTTTTTACTTATTTACAAGAAGAACACGAAAGTTTTTCAAGAGCGTTTGACAAACATGAAAACGCAACAAAATGACCTACAAACATAGCATGAAAGTCAACGTCCAAGAAAAATAGAAGTAACATTTTTTTTTTAAATTCGTTACATGGAAAAGTGCTAGTTACAAGCCACAAAGTCTTTTGCAAAAATAATTCTTTCTACATTAGGAAACAATAACAAAGATTTTGTTGTTGTCTTTTTCTGTTCTTGTTCGAGTACGTTTTCATAACAGACTTCTTTCACAGAATATACTTACAACTAACATTATCTCTTTCATTTTTAGTTTTTAATATCAACTCGATCTGTTTTCTCATTTAAAAATCCAGTATACCCGTTGACATGTTTTTGCCAGTCCAATAAGATGTTTTGAGTTTTAAAAATGTCTTTTTTAATGTGTTAATGAATTAAATTTTTTGCAATGGTTTTTTCCTTCAAGGTTTACAGTATTTGACGATAGTAGAAATAATGATATCTTTGCTTCATTTGTACTTAAAACAATGGGATACAACATTTAAACAGAAACACACTGGCTCCTATTCACATTTTTTTCATTTCAGTTTACCAATTCAAGTCTTGCTATTTTGTGTTGCACATTTTTCTTTCTTACGCTTTCATAAATTTTTCTTTTTCTCCAAAGATGGTATAATTATTGATTACAGTTAGTCAGTTGTATTAGATATGCTTTAAGTTTAAACATCATATTTTTTTCATTCTTTAAATTTTCAAATTTTCATGGAATAGTTGCGCATGAGCGGTTGTTTATCAGAATGATATGTTTATGATCCCCCTCCCCAGGAATAATTATCATATCAAGAAATCAATATTTTATAATAAACTGGTAGATTTGATGGAAAAAGTGAAAAATTTTATATTTTATAAAATAGTTATTTCTTTGTATTCAGACGAATGAAATTTTAAGATATTTTATACGACTTCTCTTTATCCAGTCTCAATCTTTTTCATTTCTTTGATAAGAACCTGAGTTGTTTAATAAACAAAAATACTTTATAACCGAGTTATACAAGAAAATAAAGTCTTTTCAATAAATATTTTTTTCTCTAAAACAAATCGTTTAAAAAAAAAGTATAAAATTCAAAATAATACATATACTATTAAAAATTGTGTCAAAATAAAAACCATATAAATCAAATTTTCTCAACTTAAATATAACTTTTCTTTCTATCCTCGTAGAAATATATTTGAACCAGAGAAATATGAGTTTTCAATGGAAGAAATATAAGAATCAGATAATACTAAAAACGGCTTCGCAGATGAGGGAACACTTTTTTTTTTCTTTCTTTAACCACGTGATTATCAAGCACCAAACAGGAGCAGAAGAGTTGGACCACGGATGAGTTAAGAGTTTTGAGCTTCGAATAAACACAGTTGAAGGTTAAGCACAAAGAGAAGTGAGGGAATAAAGATGCGCTGGAGGATTTTTTTTTTTATTTTTTATTTTATGCCCCCATGATCTTCTTGACGGTGTAGCCGGGTACCGAATAAATGAAGAGACACAGAATGAGCGTCAGAAGCATTATGATGAGCGCTTTGATAATAGCCCACTTGTAATTGTGCCAAATAATATAGCGAATGGATTTCAAGGGATTCAGGAACCACATGAAAGAAGCATCTGGCCGGCTGAAGAAAATAGAAAGGGAAAATGTTAGTAAGTGTTAAAAAAAAAAAGTAGAAAATTCTAATGAAATGATATATAAGATTTTGTAGTTTAACTATTAATATAACAATAATAATTCAATTATTTGTTAGATTAAAAAAGCTTATAATACAAATGTATAGAGAACAAAGATTACACATTATTAAAGTCCATTTTTCTCCAATTACGTCACGAGCATGTTTTTCACAACTATTAACCGAACGTGCTCAGAAATTCAGGAAGAGTGCCTTCGCGCTGGAAAACGATTTTAAATGGCTCTCGCAAAAAAATTTAGAGATATCAGCGAAGTGAATGAAAATGCAGCAGTGTCGAGATCTTTAAAGTATGAATATTTTCCCATCACTTTATAATTTCTAGGCTTGCCATCTATAATGAATTGCTCAACACTATAGCGGAATAAGGTTCTTAATTCCTGATGGAAAAAAATTGCCATTTGATATGTTCTGCATCGGTTTAGACCTGAATTTTCGCTATTGTGTATGTACAATATTCCTCATTTTCGTAACCAAATTTCGTAATGTACTGAAATTAGATTTTGAGAACAAGGAACATATTAATTTAGAAGAAGCAAGCATTTTAAATTAAATTAATTTCTACTCTTTACTCAGTATATTTGAACATTTTCTCCATCACGAACAACAACCGCTAAATGGTAAAAGCAAAAAATGCCAGTGGAGGACTCTGGTGATCATTTCATGAACTAATTGAAGCACTGTCGGATTTCTGGACGTGTGTTTTTAATGATTGCCTGCTCTAGTTTACAAGAGCCTTTAAGCCATTTACTCTTCTCTAAAATCGTTTTTCTAGATTTGTGTAATTTTTAGTGAATTTTGAAAAATAGACCACATGAGGCGGTGAAGTTCTAACATTCAACTCCTGATTAATTATACCAAAGGATTTTTGTTTTGCTTGAAAATATACACTGAGTGAGCATATTATTATGACCACCCAGTCAGTATCTCGTTGGGTCACCTTTTGCTTTTAATACTGCGGTGATTCTTCGTGGCATTGATTCCACGAGATGTTGGAAGGTGGTGGGAAGAATCTGACACCATGCCTGACGGATGGCACTGTCTAGTTGTGCTAGAATGGACGGTGGTGGATCCAGCCGTCTGATGGTTCGTTCGACTTCGTCCCACAAATGCTCAATTGCAGTGAGATCTGGAGATTGTGGGGGCCACCGAAGTAAGATAAAGTCCCCCTCATGTTCCTGCAACCACTCAATACGAGCTCTGTGGCATGGCGCATTGTCTTGCTGGAAGTACCCATCTCCATTGGGGTACGCCATCAACATGACATGGTGGACTTGATCGGCGACGATACGGAGGTATGCTGTGCCATCCAGACGTTGTTCAACACATATTAACGGACCCAACGCATGCCAGGAAAACATTCCCCAGACCATAACACTGCCCGCATCGGCCTGAAGGGTTGTACTCATGCATGCGGGGTCCATGCTTTCGTGCTGTTTTCGCCAGATTCTCACCAGGCCGTCTGCATGATGTAACTGGAATCGTGACTCGTCAGACCACATGATTTGTTTCCACTGCTCGATAGTCCAGTCCTTGTGCTCCTGAGCGAATTGGAGTCGTCTCCGCTTGTTGGCCGCAGACAGCAAAGGTGTGCGGACAGGTCTTCGGCTTCCGTATCCCATGCGATGCAGTATGCGGCGGACAGTGCATTCAGAGACCGTTTCGGAGGACCCCTGATTAAGGTCAGCAGTGATATGATGCAGAGTTGCCCTTCTGTTATCCTTTACCAGTCGTGACAGTCTCCGTTCTGTCCGATCATCAACCATCCGCGGGCGGCCACAACGCGAACGTTCAGACCCCGTCTTCCGGCTAACCGTCCAGTCTTTAAATACTTTAACGAGGCTGCTCTTGAGCACCCCACGAATGCTGCTGTTTCGCTGTTACTCGCTCCATAGCTCCGAGCACCTACAATCATCCCGCGTTCGAAGGCTGTTAAATCGCGTCGTTTACCCATAGTTGAAGAATGGAACACGTCTACTGTTGTCGACGACACTCAGCTTCTCTTTTTACATTGGTCCGGCCCACTAGCAACATTGTGGCGATGTCCGTGCGCGCATTTGCATAAACATGTCAGGTGGTCATAATAATATGCTCACTTAGTGTATACACACCTCCGCGGATTAAATTTAATAAGTATGTTTCAGTAAGCATGTCATGTTCTCATAAAACACTTTTCTGATTTTGTATGTAATAAAGTTTCATCTGCTTAAAAAAGGTTTACAAGTAACCATACATCCATAATATTTACTTTCAGCATAGTCATAGAAGGGAAGTAGTGAAACTTCCTTATGCTTTTACATTGATATAGAAGAAAATAATTTTTTTATTACTGAAGATTTAATGCTTATCTGAAACCAATTGTTGTATACATTTCTTTATTAGAGTTAAAAGCAAACTAAAAAATTAAGTTTACAATTTTTGATGAGATATTTGTAGAAAAAATTGCAACCGAACATTAAAGTGTGCAGTCACTCGAAATTGTCTCCGCGGGAGTTTTGTGAAACTGGCGCTGCTGCAGATTTGGCTCCAATCGCAGGAATTGTTTTGCAGTTTGGGTCGTTTATTTAATTTCATTTAAAAGATATTGTAGAACAAATATTATTTATTTTTTCTTTGTCATGTAGCTAAATAAATTGTTAATGAAAGTAAGTATATTTATAAAATAAATTGAATAAAAAAAATCAAATAGATACAGAATCATAGTACTCTCATATCATGATTATGGTACACAAAATGTTTCTTTAGATTTATAATTAATTTATTAAAAAGAAATGAACCCAGCGTGGTAAGATTCTGTAAAAAAACCTGAGTTTTTGGATAGAGTGAAAGTGGTAATAGGGGCTTAGAAGACGTGAGGAGGGGGGGGGGGGGGGAGAAAAATAAGGGGGGGGAAGCCAAAGACCATGACAAATTAGAGAAAAGTTGGAGGGAGAGGGGAGTGGGGAAAGGTAATGAAAGAATGGTGCCTTTGCGAAGGTTAATGTCATTATAGGGAATTGAATTTCATGAGAAAAGGACTCGAATTGCTTTCTTTCTTTTTTGTTATGGAAGTTGTTATGAAGAATATAAGGAGTCCTATAAGGAGTGGCCACGAGAGTGTTTAGCGAATGTATTTTGTTCATGTTCACCCTGTATTTTGTATTATATCCAGGCTAGTTTTTATTTTCTGGCTAGAGAATTGAGGAGAGATGTTTGTAATGCAGTAAAAAATAAAACAAATAAAAAATTTGCAAAATTGCTCTCTTAATATTTGAACTCTTTCTCTGATTATACATGAACTGTTATTTATTTTTAAGAGTATAATTCTGTTTTAAATTTATTAATAATAAAAGGCAATAAAGCTTAATAAATGCACAATTGAAATTTTATTTTTGATATGTTGTTGTTCATTTTAGATTTTATCATTTTGTAAATAAAAGTTAACAGGAAAATAAGCTTGGAGCCAAAAAAGCAGTGGCGCCATCATGTGGTGGAACATAGAGAACTACGGAGTTTCACTACTTCCCTTCTATGATTATGCTTTCAGATAGCAGTTCTTAATGGTAGGGGCAAATCATTCCAAACAGCACTCTCGTTATATGAAAAATTGCTACACTAAAAATTTGTCAGCCGGTAAGGAACAAGAATTTTCGTTTCTACGCGTGAACCTATAATTAATCCCATTTTGAATCTATTGGGTTAGGATTTTTCCATTGCAATAGGTAGTTCGGTAAGGAGATCAATTTTCTTTGTAGCGTTTAATCTGGTATATTGTTTTCGATGTAAAAATCTGTTATGGAACTATATTTATTTTATAAACACTTAAAAAGATTCGTTTATTCACCTACCTAGAAACTTTACTAAAATTTAACTGAGATATCACAGTCACAAATTTTAGTAAGCCATACTTCGAGGCGAATGATCTTAATCTTTTTTGAAATAAGAGTTTTATGAGTTAGAGGACTATTCGTGATAGCAATTCAAAAAGACTTTAATGAGTGTTGTCAGATCTATTTAAAATATCAGGATTTTTTTGGATATAAGTGATATCGAAAATGTTTCAATGAACATTAGCTCAAAGGTATTAATTAATTAATTAATAAGAGAAAATGACAAAAATCCATGGTTATTAAATTTTCAAGATACAGCGTCTCCTTTCGATAATTACCACAAATAGAATTTGAAAATTTAAGTGAACCAATCACATCCTTTTTTTTCTTTCTTTCGTTTCTTTTTAAAAAATAGAGTTCAAAATTAAAAATTACTATTAATTTCAAATAAATTCTCACTTAGGTTTTTCCAGAGGTTCGGGTTCATTCCTTCCGAGGCCGGCTGGGTTTTTCTCCGCTTCGTCTTTCGTCAGCAGATACAATTCCGCTTCGACTTTCCCCTGCAAATGCAAATGAGAAGAATTTTTTCAAGTGATTTCAATAAAAAAAAATACCAGTAAATAAAATGCTATATTACATAAATTTTAGTCAATCACGTTTTATTTTATGTAAGACCTGGGTCACACTGGCGTAAAACTCCGCGTAAATACGCCGACGTAACGACGCCAGTGATGTCACTTCCGCTAAATAACTTGGCGCCGCGCTTTACGCCGAAGTTGAATTTTGTTCAACTTTTTACGTAGCGTTAAATCGTACGCCGAACATCCAGCCAATCAGAAGAGCGATTGGCCCGCCATCTAGATGGACGACAAGAGAGCGATGTACAGTAGCAAAAGCTTTGTAGAAATGGTGAGGAAGTTTAGCTATCTGTATGATAAATAAAGTCCAGGCTATTAAAATACTGCTAGACTTTGTGATAAAGGTCGATACCGTTGGCATTCATGCTGAAGCTACTTCAAGTGATGTCGTGCTTTAAATCAATAGCGAAACGACGTCACAAATTGCGCCGCGTTGTAAGCTTTCAGTTTGAACAGCTAAAGGCTAGGGTCACACTGGCGTAAAACGCCACGTAATTACGCCGACGTAAATACGTTGCAGAAAAAACGTCGACGTTCAGCTGTTCACACTGACAGCGTATAACGCGGCGCAATTTGTGAAGTAGTTTCGCTATTGCTTTAAACCATGGCATCACTTGAAATAGCTTCAGCATAAATGACAACAGTATCGAATTTTATCACAAAGTCTGGCAGTATTTTAATAGCCTGGACTTTTTTTTTTATCACAAAGATAGCTAAACTTCCTCATTATTTCTACAAAGCATTCGCTATTGTACATCGCTCTCTTGTCGGCCATCTTGATGGCGGGCCAATCACTCTTCTGATTGGCTGATGTTCGGCGTACGATCTTACGCGACGTAAAAAGTTGAACAAAATTCAACTTCGGCGTAAAGCGCGGCGCCAAGCTATTTACCGGAAGTGACATCACTGGCGTCGTTACGTCGGCGTATTTACGCGGCATTTTACGCCAGTGTGACCCATGCCAAACGCCGACGTTTTTTCTGCGACGTACTAATTATATATTTAACGACTATTGTTAAAACCTGAAGACGTCTCTTTTGTCCTCACAATTTTATGTTAGTTACGATTATTTATATTTTATGTTAATAAAATTTACATTATTAAAAAATTTTCACCACAAATTACTTTTTTCGTGTTAATTAATATGAGCACAAGATAGCGCTCCAGGAGTTCCGCGCATATAATGAACAAACAGTTTGGAATTGTAGCTCACCGTTAGTTCCATTTCGTCATTTTCCTTTTTGACGAAGAAGGGCCACCACCCTTTAACCCTCCGCTGTTTGAAGATTGAGAGTGTGGGAACATCGGGCTTGAGCATGTCCAAGGTGCACAATTTGGACGACTTAGCTCCACGAGGGAACCGGTTTAAATCCAATGTAATGGCACCTGCGAATAACAAGAATAATTTTACCGCCAAAGCGCATAAAGGGATATATTGACTTAATCAACATTTTAAAACACTTAAGAGAAAATAAATAAATATGAAAACTAAATTGTAAATTACTATTTAAGTAAGCTAATGTATAGAGAGAATTTAAACGAATGAACTTGAAGAACTGAAAGGAAAATGAAGAGGGAGTTATTCCTCATACATTTAAAAAAATAAAAGTTCTTTAATTTGTAAGAATTCCCACATAATGTTAAACGAAGTGAGCCTTAATTGCTGAAGCGCTGTGTGTAAGCATCTATTATTTTTTCATATAAATTACTAAAATGTTTCTACGTTATCGTCTAATATAGAAGCAAGCGATTAACCACTATTAATTAACAATATGTATAACAGTAGTAATTTTTAGATAACATTAAGCCTAACAGCATTATGCTCTTGATACAAATAAGCTATGGATAACAATAGATCTAGCAACTCGTAATGAGTTGGTTGATATATTACACGCCATATCTTAGCATTGAAAGTTCTAACAATACTATATTGTACCATTAGGGCACATGCAACCAATTCCCACTATCATTATTTTCTCGTTATATTCACTCATAACGCGTTGTTACAAGGTGTTTGATATATTACATGCCGTATCTTAGCATTGAAAGTTCCAATGGTACCATATGATATCATATGACACCATTAGGGCACGTGCTACTAATCCAATAACCATTATCCTTATTTTCTCGTTATATTCACTCATGGCTCGTTCTTACGAATTGTTTGATATATTACATGCCATATCTTAGCATTGAAAGTTACAATGGTACCATATAGTATCACATGGCACCATTAGGGCACGTGCTACTAAACCAATAACCATTATCATTATTTACTCGTTATATATTGGTTGGACCTTGATTCAACTGAAATATATTTTACCTCACTCCTTTATAAAAATAGCATGTTATGCATTTTTTTTACTCACTCTTACAATACGGCATTGTAAGTTGGGGTGGGACTTATAAGTCTCATATTTTAAAATTACAGAATTATCATAAAATGATACTTAAGATTTTATTTGGTCATAATTATTCAGTTGATTTTATGAATCTTCAACAAATTTATG